>CAJNDT010005858.1:1525695-1695257 GCA_905221615.1 Symbiodinium sp. CCMP2592
TTTTTCCGCAAACCGAACGAAGATCCATAGAATCTTGCTACCGCAGAAACCACGCACGGAAAAAAACACGCAACATTGCCGTTTTGCGAGACAGGATATGTGGCCTCTGCTGTAGACGTTTGTGGAAGAAGCACGAAAGAGGTTGGTATACAGATCGGTTGGCTGCCACACGGGAAAAAGTAGGAACTTTGCCGCGCGAACCTGGGAAAAAGAAACGCAAAGGGGTTTGTCGGCTTACATCGCAAACAAAAATCTTTCTTTATACGAAACCGTTGACGATTTTTTCCGCCGACAAAACGAAGAACGTCGTCCACAGGATCTTGCTGCCGCAGAAACCACGCATGGAGAAACACACAAGTTCCCCTTTACACGGAACCATTGACGTTTTTTCCGCAGACAAAACGAAGAACGTCGTCCACATGATCTTGCTGCCGCAGAAACCACGCACGGAAGAACACACAACCTTCCCGCAACTGTTACAACATTGCTGCCTTGCAAGACAGGATACCGGATACCTGGCCTCTGCTGTAGACGTTTGTGGAAGAAGCACAAAAGAGGTTGGTTTACGGATCGGTTGGCTGTCGCACGGGGAAAGGTGGGAACTTTGCCGCGCAAACTTGGCGAAAAGAAGACCGCACAGGGGTGTTTCGGCTTACAAGGCAAAATAAATATCGTTCTTTACACGGAACCACTGACGAATTTTTCCACAGACCGAACGAAGAACTTCGTCCACAGGATCTTACGTCCGCAGAAACCACGCACGGAGAACACACACACACACACACACATATATAACTTTCCCGCAACTGAGTTAATCCGACCCTCAACAGCAGCACAACGATATTGGGGTAGGATCGCCGGGCAAGGCAAGGAAACCCAAAAGGGAAGCCCAACCCGAAGAGGAACACAAGCTGCAAGCGTACCTCTTTTCTCATTACTTGAGCCAAAGATCATGTCATTGGCACATTAAGCTACACAGTCAGACATGTTACCTATACAAGGACAGGGAACGTCGTATTCGATCAACTAACCGTTACAACATTGCTGCTTTGCAAAACAGGATACCTGACTTTGCTGTAGATGATTGCGGAAGAAGCACGAAGCAGGTTGGTATACAGATCGGTCGGCTGTCGCACGGGAAAGACGGGCAACTTTGCCGCACAAACAAGGCGAAAAGAAAAGCGAAGGAGTCGGCTTACATCGCAAACAAATATTTTCCTTACACGGAACCATTGACAATTTTGCCGCAAACCGAACGAAGAACGTCGTCCACAGGATCTTGCTGCAGCAGAAACCACGCACGGAAGAACCCACAACTGTTACAGCATTGCTGCCTTGCAAGACAGGAAACCGGATACCTGGCCTCTGCTGTAGACGTTTGTGGCAGACCAGGCGCCCAGAAAGGAAACATTAAGGGAACCCAGCGGGAGCTCAGGCCGTCTGCTGCGGCCCGCCCGTCCAACCCAGGAGCCCAGAAAGGAAACAGGAAGGAAACCCAATTGGCAGCCCAATCCCTTTGCCGCGGCCCACCCATCCAATCCAGGAGCCCAGAACGGAAACATGAAGGGAGGTAAACGGAATTGCCGCGGCCCAAGGAAACATGAAGGGAGCCCAACGGGAGTCCAGGTCCAACCCAGCAGCCCAGAAAGGAAACATGGGAGCCCAGGTCCAAACCAGGAGCCCAGGAAGGACACATGAACGGAACCCAATGATAGCCCAGGTTCTTTGCCGCGGCCCACCCGTCCAACCCAGCCCAAAAAAGAATTGCAGGGAACTGAATGGGAGCCCAGGTCCTTCGCCGCGCCCACCCTCACAACCCGGATCCCACAGAAAGGAAACATGAAGGGAAACCATGCTAGCCACAAGGTTCTTTGCCCGCGGCCCACCCGTCCAACACAGACCCAAGAAAGGAAACATGAAGTATGTCAACTGAAGGGGAGTCCCAGGTCCCTCGACTCTATGCCCAACAGCGTCCCAACCCGGAGCCCAGAAAGGAACTAAGGGAATTGAATGGGAGCCAGGTCCGATCCCGCGGCCACAAGCCGATTACACAACCCAGTGCCCAAAAATGAAACATGAAGGGAATGAAAATGGGACCCCCAATCCGCAAGGCCCGCCCGTCCAACCCGGAGTCCCGGAAAGGAAACATTGAGGGAAGTGAAATAGGGAGCCCGTCCCTTCGACCGGCTCACAACCCAGGGCATCCGAAAGACCATAAGGTAAGTTAATGGTAGCCCAGTTTCTTTGTCGCGCCCACCCATCCAACCCAGGACCCCCGCCCCCCCCGCCCCCAGCCCCCCCCGCCCCCACCCCCCCCCCCCCCCCCCCCCCCCCCCCCCCCCCCCCCCCCCCCCCCCCCCCCCCCCCCCCCCCCCCCCCCCCCCCCCCCCCCCCCCACCCCCACCCCCCCCCCCCCCCCCCCCCCCCCCCCCCCCCCCCCCCCCCCCCCCCCCCCCCCCCCCCCCACCCACCCCCCCCCCCCCCCCCCCCCCCCCCCCCCCCCCCCCCCCCCCCCCCCCCCCCCCCCCCCCCCCCCCCCCCCCCCCCCCCCCCCCCCCCCCCCCCCCCCCCCCCCCCCCCCCCCCCCCCCCCACACCCCCCCCCCCCCCCCCCACCCCCCCCCCCCCCCCCCCCCCCCCCCCCCCCACCCCCCCCCCCCCCCCCCCCCCCCCCACCCCCCCCCCCCCCCCCCCCCCCCCCATAAAGTAAACATGAAGGGAAGTGAAGGCGATCCCAGGTCCCTTTGCCAGCGTCCCCCCTTCCAACCCCGTATGCCCAAATGACATGAAGGAAGCCCAATTGGCGCCCAAGCCAGTTTGCCCGGCCCACCACCAACCCACCACGGCCCACCTTTTTTTTTTTTTTATAACCCCAAACCGTACCTGTTTGGGGAAATATTTGTTCCACTGCTCCTACTGCTGTTTGATGTGTAATACTAAACTTTTCGTAGAAATCAACTGAACTACCTAAGACACGAAACTCTGGAGAACCAGTAGCTCCAGAATCTACACGAAATTCATTCTCTGTTGATAAATTACATATTACATCAAGCGTTTCATTACAAGTAGTAGGTTTGCTTAATGTAATACCTGCTACATCATTCACCTGCAAATATATTTCTGATGATTGTGGCTCGGGGTTTCTATTACTTTGGAGTGAAAAGCTTTGTTCATTTGTTGGTAGAAAGTTTAATGAAAAACTAGCGTTTCCTTGTTGATATATTCTTCCTCTGCTATTAATTAACTAAAATCTCGTTATTTAAGGTTGTTGATGCTTGAAAACTTACATTTCCACCAAAATTAGAATTACCACCACCGACGGATAATCTATTGGCACCAGCAATAACACCAATACCTATATTATTTAGATAAACTCAACCATTACTAACTGTATTTAATAACAATAAACTCGGGCTATCATTAGAAGTATTATAAGCGTTAATATTAAACGAACGCATCCTCATGTAGCCTTGCGCGTTCTTGACTTGAAAAACATTACTGGCGTCTGTCGTATTTTTGAATACTTCAATACCATTGGCATTCGTTGAAGTTATTCTGTTTCCGTTCATTGTAATATTGGTATCAACTTCCAAACTATCTACTTTGGTAGCTCCGCCCACTCATAAAAATAACCGCTTTCGTTTGCTTTTCCTATTCCTACTTCTGCACTTGTTAACCTTCCTAATCTCATCCTGTTAGAATTATTAGGAGCACTATTATCATTTAAGGTCATAATATTACCGTCCTCTTCATTCGCATTAGTGCATCTTACATTATTATTGACATATATCCACTGCGCCGTTCCGTGTCTAATTCTTAGTGTTGGGCTTGTGTTACTAGAAATTCTCCATAATGAAATACCATTAGCACTAACTGGTAAAAATGCAGTACTGGTATTAATAATCATCGCTTCGTTAAAAAAGTACCCCCTCAAAAAAATATTGTTCCCTTCGTTGTATTACTGCATTCAATATAAGTCTTGGTATCAGTGTCGTCAATAGTTCCATTAATTAATCTTATAGCGTTTGCCGCTTCATTTAATGATAAGTCTAATGAAATATTTGACCTTGTAGCGTTCGTGTATCTTTCAATGCTTGTGTTACCATCCACTAATTCTATTGGATTGCTGACGCCACCACCTGCTCCTGCTATTAATGTATCTACCTCGCCTTTACTGTAATAGTTGGTCGCTAGCTGGCTATTAGGGTGATAACTTGCTGTAAGTGTTGCCGTTGTGGCAGAAGGTGCCAATGCTGTATTATCTATCCAGTTATTAGCATTTATTTCAGTTTTGTTGCAGTAGATGGTCGCTGGCTGACTATAAGTTTGATAATTTACTGTTAGCGTTGCTGTTGTAGCATAAGGTGCTAATGCTGTATTGTCTATCCAGTTATTAGCATCTATTTCAGTTTTATTATAACAGCTGGTTGCTAATTGGGTGTTAGTTTGGTAATTATCAGTAAGTTAATGTTACTAACGTTTATAGCATTGAAATTAGTGAGTACTTTACCATCAACAACAGCAATAGCGCAATCTACTTCTGTTTTATTGTAAAACTTAACATTCACTTGTGCAGTTGTCTGAAAATTATTAGCAAGATTATTGTTAATATCAGTAATTACTAAACTCTGACCATCATTAACTGCTATAATAGGATTTACGGCATCGTCTAAATCTTGTTGTGTTATACCACCTCCACCACCAACAGTAATCTTTGATATTTCATTATCTACTACATAAGTTTTTGTTGCGTCTAAATCGGATAGAGCAGTGCCATTAACAAGAACCCTGTTTGCTGATACGGTATTTGTATTATTTAAGGTCAATGTCATAATAATAATAATTAAATAAATTATTATTAGAATGGTTCATCAGAAACCGCGTAGCGATTTAGGATTAAATCTTTGATTTATTCATAAACCTTTAAACCAAGGTCTTTTATTTCTAAAATCTGCTCACTTAGCATCGTTATATACATCGTTTCTGGCATTTCCTCAGCCTGTTACTCCTGCTGGTTTAACTCTTAATAACATCTGTTGTCCGGCTCTTGTATTAATTCCTGTATAACTACTACCTGGCTAGAAAACAAAGATAAACTGACGGTCGCGATACTGTTTAAAATTAATATTCAGACTATGTTGGTGAAACACTGGTAGATTAAGCGCTTTGCGTAAATGATGAAAGCATTGAGTAATAGAATTACAAGGATATTCGGGATACATTGTTGAACCTAATTGAGTTTGGAACTCAAATCTTTGTTTTTGTCATATATACCTTGGTCTAATGCGTCGTGCTGTTGATGTGGGTGATAAAATCTACAAAGTTCTTTGTCACAGTATTCATAACCAGTGCTGGGACGACTTGCTTCAACAAGGGGTCATATTTCTTATAGAAGGTAATAAACGTGGCAACAAGTTTAGATACGGAGCGAATAACAGGCACACTAAAATCAGTTGAACCCTTAACATCTTGAGACTGGGTAATAAAAGTTGTATAAGTTATAGGAAGCCCTTTTGATTCTAACAAATGCCTACTGTATTCGTTATTTAGAGTATTGTCCAAGGTGCACATATCGCGCACAACTCTTGGGTTGGAAATTTCAAAGTCAATAGACGTATTTGTTGCCTTACCTACATAACCAGCAACATCAACAGCAACGCGATCTACTATATCCGCTGTTGGAAATGCTCCGTCTGCTCCAGCAGTGGTGAAATCATTAGGGTTAATGATACAATCAGTAGCATTTGTCACCAGTTCTAATTCAATCGTTAAATTACCCATGTATTTTGAAGGTAAGTATTTAAATTTAGAAAACAATCCACATCATGCTTTAAATCCTACAGTCATTTCATTATAAAATCCTTGACAGTTAGAAGCATTGACTTCATAAGTCAAAGCAGTATTACCATCGTTATTTACTAATGTTAATAAATCATCATCGTATCTGTATCCGAAACCCTCATTTGCTTCATCACGTCTTGCTCCTTGTGACATTAGTTTTGAAATAATGTGAACACGGTTATAGTTGTCAAAGTCTTCAACAACCTGACTACCTGCTATAGTTCTCATTCTTCTGAAGAAGGAATAAGGCGATGATAAAGGACGGACTTTCTTAAAGTTAGTGCCACCCTTGTTATTTACAGCAAAAAAATTCTCTCGCTTTGAGGATCTAACCATGTTCTATCTTCACCTTTTAGAGAAAACTTCAACACGCTTGCCCCCGAAGAGGGCTTATACACGTTAGAAGTTGATGGGAAGAACGAGACACTTCTTCTATCAACTATATATGAACTGCCCTTATTCAATTTAAATGAGAGGCTGTCAATGAGGATATCTTCAGGCGCGAATGTTTCCATTGTTATATATTAACTTGTAGAAATAAACAAATTTTGATATGTTTTAAATACTTAATCAAAAATCTAAAGGTATACTGATGTTCTTTTTCAGCTTTCTTTTTGTTTTTAAATTCTTTCATCATATTGTTATTAACTTCATTTTCTTCTATTAACTTTCTTACCTCTTCATAAGCGTTGTGTTTGAACTTCTTCTCTTTAGGTTTCTTTGACATTTGTTCGTATGATGATGATTCTTATGGATACATTATTAGCATTAACTATATGATAGTCAAACTGTTCCATAAAATCTTCCCTTGTTATGGGTTCATTACCTGCTTTTCCTATGAATGTTGCCTATATCCTTGTATAAATGATTTTGAAGTGGGCCCAATGTTGGTTTTTTATTGTTAAACTACCACCATCAAACTTACTAACAATGTCACCTGATTTTCGCATTCTCAAATCATTCCCTGTGTCTTCTGGTCTTTGACTTGAACAAAAGGAGAACCATAACTACGACTTCTAAATATGTTGCCATAATCGTCGTTTATTTGCTGACCCACTGCCGAACCCAACGAGTGACTTATTATAACAGTAATTCCTGCAAGCTTTTTACCTCCAACTTCTATAGTTCCGTCTTTCATGAATTTATCAACATCTTTGTATCTTTTGGTGCTTCTTATTTGAAACAAAGGAAGTCTTAAGTCGTCATATACATCTCTGCCACTTTTAGTTCCCGCTATATATAAAATTGAACCGTTTTGATAAATACCTTAAGGATTTTCATATGCTAGTTTCAATCCTTGAGTATCAGTCAAAAACGTCTCGGTTCCTGCTAGTTCTTCCATAACCTCATCATTTATTTTGCTTCTCGTATTGGGAGCTTCGTATGGTATTTCTTCATTTCTTCTTTTGTTTCTATGCATTATAAAATGACTTATAAGTTTTTTTCCTAACTTAATTAACAATGCTTAAGTTCAAAAAGATATATATTGACAGTAGTTATAAAGTCAGTGGCACTTCTTCAGATTTTGTGATGGATTTGCCTGGAACGGTGCAACTAGAGGATAATGTGAAATGTATTCTTCACGAGGTAAGCATTCCACATTCTTGGTTTTCCATTCAACAAGGGTTTAATGATAATCCCTACTTTTTTCAATTAGATCCTAACAATGTGAATTCTGACATAATTGACTATCGTGTTTTCTCTATTGATGAAGGTAATTATTCAGGCGCTGAACTTGCTGAGCGAATTCAATTTTGGTTAAACGATTACTTTGATACAAGAAACCTAGATGTTGTTAGAACTGATATTTATACAGTTTCATATGGTGCAAAAACGAATAGAATAATAATAATAATGGTAAAAAATACAAATCTTATATTTAATGCGTTTACAGATGCAGAAGCAATAACAAACCAAAATGAGTTTACAGGTGTTGATGTTAGTAATTTACATTCAATAAACAAAGTTTTAGATATTGTTGATACATCGCCTACACACGGTATAGCCTTACCTTTTGTGAGTGGGTTTATTGATTTAACACCGGTTGAAAAGCTTTATATACATAGTAATGAATTATGCAATTACAACCAATTAACAGTGGCAGGCAATTCATCAATAGTGAAATAATTTAGGTATTATTGATAATGAAATTATGGTTTTGATTATATTGATGTTTCCTCAAAATTCTAAGAAGGGTATCATTTCGTTTTACAAATGAATTCAATCAGACTGTAAAATTCCATAATGTTGAATGCTCTTTCAGTTTGACATTTTTTTGGTATTAATGAATATCTAGTTAGAAAAATCTAGACCGTATTAAGAGTGAGTAACGAAGAGGTTGAAGAGGAAAAAATGAAGAAGCAACTGAACCAGTCGCAAATGAAATTGTTGCAACAACCAACGAAGAACAACCCACTGAAGAAATCAAAGAAGAAGAAACAAACACAACGCCAATGGAACAAATAAAAGAAGTTGTAAAACCAAAAGCAGCTGCGAAAAAACTACTTCGAACTGTTAAAGTGGTTGGGTTAGTTGAATGTGGCTCCTGTCAGAAGAAAATGTTACCCAAGAGTTTAAGAAACACACACCTCTACTATTGCAAAGGCCAACCAACCGAAACACTGCCAGTAAATAGACAAAAAGCAAGTTGCGGGACAAAGGTAGAACAAAAACTAAGAACAGAAATTGAAGAAGAGATAAAGAAGAAATACGCTTCCAACGGAAGCTTAGGATGCTCTGCCTCATACGAAACTAAAAATGAAATAAGCAATTATTCCGAGCCTGTTGAAGTAAAAGCAAAACCAAAGCCGAGTGTGCCAAAGCAATTAACAGCAACGGAATTGCTACAGCAGTCATATAATGAAATGAAATGGTTAAGACAACAAGAAAAACAAGAAAAGATCAGTAAATTTAGAGCAAGTATGTTTTAAGTGTTGTTAATAATATTAATAGTATTTTTTAATTTAATATTATTAATAATGTGAGTATGTATAGAAGCAAACCAGAGTTTAAAAGAATGCCACAGGCTCAGCAGCATTATGATATTGATGATACTTTTGGAGTTGCCAGTAGGAGAAAACATATAGAAGATATGAAACTGAGAATTGAAGAGGCAGAGAACAGAGGCAAACACGTTAGACTTCGTAATGATTGGTTACAACATCAGAAGAAAGCAATATATCAGGGTCAGCTTGATGATATGAACAGACAGCTAGAGCGACCAACGATGCTAGTAAGAACAAAGGAGGAGTTACAAAAGAAACAAAAAGAGTCAAAAGATATAATGGCGGAAATAATCCAATATTTAGTATATGATCAAAACATTGAAATCAGAATTAAGACTTCGACCGACATACGATGAACTGATAGGAATGATTGAAGCACAAGGCGATCCTAACAGGCCACCCATTGAACAGATAGTTGATAGAAGGGCTACAATATTCAGAACAATCAGTTCGGTAGTCAATTTGATAATGTTGATTTTCTAGGCTTGAAGAAGCAAGAAGAAAACAAAGTGAAGGAAGAATTAAGACAGACACAACTGAGACAAACGGCAATGGCAACTGGGTCGTCAATGGGTGTTTTAAGTTATGGAGGCAGAACGCCAATGGGTGCATATAATGCTGATGGTTTTGAAACGCCTACAGGAAGTGATTTTATGACAGATGATCAAATTATGAGAATAAGAGCGGAAATGGAAGCGCACCAGCAACGACAAAGACAAGCACAACAAGCATCATTATCAACAGCAAGAGTAGATTTAGATGAAGCACATAGGCAATCTTTACCAGTCGGTGTTATGGATAATGATGTATTTGAAGATATACGACCCTCAAATAAGTTAGAAGAAGCAGAAGAAGAAGATTTTGAAGACGACCCAGAATTGATACCGGCAGATGTAAATGAATCAACAAACCCCGCCGATATCAAGAAAGCATAAAGACACCATGGACTACAACAAAAATATAGATGGATGGAAAAACAAAGATGTTTCAGCAGATGACATAATATATCAGTTGCATTTGAGAGGAATACAACTAACAGAAGAACAAGAAGCAGAAATGCCAAATCTTAAAACAAAAGGAAATAGAAAAACAATAACAAAGAAGGATTATTTAGTGAATTATGTTGAGAGATTAATACAAACCGGCAAATGGACGGACGAAATCAATGACCAACTTTTAAGAAGTAGGATGGAGGAATGGCAACATATGAAAAAAGGTAAAGGTAAAGGAGTAATAAGAAAGGCATTTGAAAGTGCAGGCAGTGCTTTATTCGATGCAGGTAAGGAAGCCGCAAAGGATGCGTTAATCGCAGGTGCTCAGAGTGCCGTTATGATTTTTTTATAATGTCTAAAGCTAATATATATGTTAAGACTGAAACTCACTTGTGAAGAAATGTTAAGGGAAGCGAAAAATAGAAGACTAAAAATATTGCCAGAAAGAGAAAGAAGAACGCAACAAGGAATGTTACTAGATGATCTAGATATGGATGATTTTGATTTAGATAAGTATGACAAGAAGACAATATTGATGAATGAGAAAGGAACACAAACGGACAGATTTAACAAGACTTCTACAATAGAAGGTGAAAGTGTTAAAAGTATCAATATCAAAGAAGAAGAACAACAACAGCAAGCAGATAGTGAATATTCACAGCAAACGGGTGAAGCATCAGAAGAGAAAGAAAAACAAAAATCATTAATGCAACGACTTCTTAACAGTTTGCTTGATGAAGTGGAAGCTGATCTACCCAGATCAAGGCAGACAAGTCACGGCTCTCGGCAGAGCCTCGCGAGCATTCGCGATAGTGGAGCAGGGGGAAGCGATGAACCAATGCCAAATAAAAAGAATGAAACGCCTATACAATCAAGTTCGTCCTCATCATCAGCAACTAGTAGAAGTGTTTTATTACCAGTTGAAAGTGCCCCTGTTAGTGTCAATAATTCAAGAAGCCAAACTATAGAATTTGTTGATGATGAAGATTTACCTGTCAATGTTTCAAATAGTTCTTCAAATAGAACCGTTCAGTATGTTAGTTCTAGAAGCTCAAGAAGTAGCCGACCCATAACAATTAGTTCGGGTTCGCGATAAATATCTAAGATATAGTAATGGTTGAAATAATTTTCAAAAAATCAAGTAAAAATGGTAAGAAATATGATGCCGTAATAGAAAATAAGAAGACAGCTTCATTTGGGGCTAGTGGATACTCCGATTTTACCAAGCATAAAGATGAAGATCGTAAAAAGAATTATATAGCAAGGCACAAACCTAATCAAGACTGGAAGGATCATACAACCGCAGGATTTTATGCAGAAATATTTTGTGAAAACAAACCTACAATTGAAGCATCCATAAGAGATACTAATAAAAAGTTCCCAAACTTGAACATAAAAATTGAATAATCATGAAAAATGTGTTGATAATTATTTCGCACTGCAGTTACATAGCTTACACCAAGCTTCGCAGTTGTCGCCTTCGTGGACGATGCTGTTATCTAGCCTCTGGGCTGTCATGTTACTTGTTAAGAAGCCGTTCTTACATTCAAACTCAAAGCTACAACCGCAATCATTACAATGACTGTAGACTCTCTTCATAAACCAACTTGGATTAACATACTTGCTGCCGTTTATTTCTCTATTCGCTTTCTGATCTTGTAGCTTATAGGTGTTTATCTTGTTAAGCCAATATTTATGCAAGGTTGTTTCGTTCAGTTCGTTGTCTGCTTCGGTGCTCTCATAGAACAAGACATTATTAAAATCGGTGTTTCTGGTCAAGGCACACCACAACCACTCACGAGTAACTAAATGCGACTTCTCCCACTCATGTATAACGATCTTACCATCAATTGAAGCCCCTTGCGCGGAATGGCAAGTGGTGCAGTAGTCAGATCTGAAATGCTTGTCTAAGGTGGCTATATCGGTTCAATACTGCTGTTTGGACTTAAGATTCTCTATTTTAATTATGTTTTTGGATATGCTTACGATCCTAAACCTATAATTAACATTGAACTTGATGTTGTTCGTTTTCTTGTATAGTCGGCAGATTAAGAGCTAACCCACTCCATACTTATCTGTTCTACCTAAACTCTTTCGGATCGCATTAGACACCGTTAAGCACCTCATATTCGTATAGGCTATGTTCTTCTGAGATTCTGTCATATCATCGGTTGCATTAAAATACTTATGAACAAACTCGGATAAAAATAACTTATGAAGCCACATATCATCATACATCATATCTAATATTTTTCTGTTGGCTTCTGCTGTTGGATCTCCTTGAGGTCCTAATCTCGTACATATGGTAAGCATAACATTATACTTGACGATCTGATTAATACATTCATCTGCGTATTCATCAGCCTTCCTTGTATTCGTTGGGTCTTCAATTGGCGGTAGCTGTTTAACATCGCCCGCTCCGATTATGATTTTATTCGGGTTTCGTCTAAAAAACTCTCTGATCCTATTTAATATATGGGTGCCATTCATATATATCTCATCAAACACTATACAGTTATAACTACTATGATCAAACTCGGGGAGCTTCTCTCCATCCCCAACAGGAATGGCGAAAAACTTATTAGTAGTGACCGCATCGTCACCAGTATTTTGCGATAAGCTGTTCTGGGGCACTACGAACAAAGTTTTATAGCCTAACTTACTGAAATGCTTTGCTATATGCGACTTGCCACCACCTGCGTATTTAGATCGGATCATCATAGGGTTATATGTGACGATATATTTTGCCATACTTTCCGTGTCCCACTCGTTTTCTATGGGTCGGGTCTCGTTGTTAAATACGGGTATTGGGATCAGTTCGTTCTTTTTTTGTGCCCACTGCTCGGTTGGCTCCGCTATGTTTGTACTCTTTTCGTGTCTCCATCCGCCGATACAACCTGAAAACTCTATTAGGTTCTTGGCTCGTCGTAAATGCTCCTTCCTGGTCACGAAGGCATCTGTTTTAACACTCCATACTCCTACATGAATTTTTGTTAGATTGGGGTAGTCGGTGTGCATTTTAAAGTTATGGTGTTACAATAATAACTCTTTGATGTATATGTATGTGTATATATATATATATATCCGTTTCGCAGGGTGGCTTTATCGGAGACTGTTAGTCCCTGTTAGGCAATAATATGTTCTGTCCATCTCCTTTTCTACGAAGTCTGTCTCGCCGTTACGCAACTCAATCTCATCAACATACATACCCGAAATTCTGTTAATCTTTCCGCCGATCTTGTTTTGATAATAAAAGGCTTCCTTTAGAGTATCAAAGGCATAACTTTTATGGGCTTTATTCGTGATCTTCTCAAGTAGCCCGAAGTTAACATTAGCTATTAATTTCTTCATTCTGATGTCCTCGGCTGGTTTGTCAGAGATGTCTGTCTTCCATAATTCCGCCGTGATCTTCCTATTATCCACCTTATATGCTCTGGGTGATACAGAATCTTACATTGCTTCACGAAGTGCTTTAACAACATATGAATATATTAAAGTGTAGGCTTTATTGAAAAATAAACTCCGCTTGGTGGCTTGACCAAGTAGAGAGTCAGATCGTGAAAATCTGCTACAGTGCCATTGAAGGGCTTCCACATATCAAACTGAGTGAATACCGATATACCGGCGATCTTGTTAAACGCAGACGTGTAAGCTTTTCTGACATCTATCTCCGTAGTCACTTCTGGGGTATAAAAAAGTATTTGTCGTCTTTGTCTGTCTTAGGGTTTTATAAATAATAATGTGTATTTATATAACCTGTTGGGGGATGGTGCGACACTCCTTGAAAATCTCTACATCTACTTCGTTGTAATACGACTTGTGAGTAGCCTTGAAGAGGGCGGTATTAAAGTTAAACATAGCTTCAGACATCTTATTGTAGATCAGCTCCGTTCTCACTCAGAGGGAACCATCTATGGAATTATTTACTAAGTTCTGCGTCTTAACTTTGTATTTGATTACTTTATCTTCGATTTTAAACTTAAAAATAAGTTCAGATACAAAGCCGGAACTGAATCTAACCTGTGGCTCATGCCCTGCTTGTTTACTAAGATAAAGAGATGAGACAGATCGTAGCCATTATATACCAACGTGTACTCGCTATGCTCCGTATATTTCCGGATGTCGTCTAGGGATGTGATCATTTTACATTCCACTGGTTCTTCCTTCTCGTTAAGGTGATAATCTGAAGATGCCTTCACTGATACGTCGTGATTACTGCTTTTCGGTTGCATCTGCCGTAACATATTCAAATTATCACTGACTGTGTAGATATGACTGTTCTTTACTATAGCATAAAAGGCTGGGATATTGTGATTTCTTTTATTTGGGTCGCGCCCATACATCAGAGTGTCAAAGACATCATAAACTCTGACTTGCAAGTTAAAATGTTCAAACACCTTCGCCATATCTGTTATTGACGCCCCTTTTGTTTTAAAATCTTCTTCCGTCTCATTTATGATTTTTAGGATGGCTTCTTTTGTTAGCTTGTTTTTCTCTCTCTTCTTGTCTCCCATAAGAGTATCCTACAATAATCGGTCAAGGTGTTAAACCAACACTCGTTCTTTTCATAATGTTCTACTTTAATGGCTTCCTTGAAGGTCTCATACTGTGGATCTAAGGGTGTCTGAATATATCTGTGATACATACTGGCATTCTCTGTGTTTGTTAATTCTTCGTCTTGTGGCTTGAAAGCATCGGCGTTATCTACCCTTTCGGCGTAGTTAACTTTAATACAAGCAATGCAACCTTCAGCAGAACCGACATCGGCTTTAAAAATGTCATCTGTCATTAATTACAGTTTGAGCCTATGAAATGTTTTTGTATCGGGCTTCTCGTCTCTAAATATTCGTCTCCTCGTCAAGTTTTAAACCCACGACGTGGTTGCTACATTGGCTGTTAGATCTTGCATATAAATCGGAACATACGCCCTTCCCCTGATGTCTCTGAAGGATACTGATAGTCCTTGGTGTGATGCTGTCTTAAGTTGGTATAAATAGACATTGATTGAATAAGTTCTTGGTTTTCTTGGGTTGGTTCTTCCTGTTCTTTTGTTGTCTTCTTTTGCGTGTGCCATTCTCTGACCTAGTCGTTCTTTATCCGTGCGCTCGTCGTATTTTTAAGAATATTCGTTTTCGGCTTTAGTTTGTTATTTGTCTGTTTTTGCGGTGGCGAGTTTCCTAATTAAATTGTCTGCTGTGTTGAATTGGGCGATCTTACGATCTGGATACAAGTTAATTAGATTTTGAACTTTTGTTCTGGTGGCTTGGGAGATGCGGTTTCGTCTGTTGTTATAAAATGTTTGTAGTGCTTCCGTATTACGCTTAATGGCTTTGGACATATACTAATATAGTTAAACTATATATTGAATTTCCCTTTAAATGATTCTTCTGAAGATTTGTTTTAAAGAAAATTCATCTGAAGAAAACTAAAAAGTTATATATATATATATATGTATATATATATAGTAGTAATATGAGCAATAAACCCGAGGATATGACAATAGAAGAAATCAAAGAACAACTGGCTATATACAACAGACTGTATTATCACAAGCGCAACAAGGACGAGGCATACATGCAAAAGAAACGGGAATCTGCACAAAGACACAACCAGAAAAAGAAGATCAAGGAGTATGAAGAAGCTAACAATATCAAACTGAAGCCCGAGGAGATTAATGATGAATTGCTATCAGGAATATATAGAAATATTGAATGCAAGGAAGCCGATGAAGCCCAAGCATGGTTCGGCAAAATATGACATGAATAACTGCAAGATCATAATGCCGAATTCCGAATGATGATTTAATTTGGTTATTAAATCATTATTTTCTTTCGTTTTTATATGAGCGAGAAGCAAAAAAATATTAATGATGTGTAGTTTGATCGCGCGGGTTTCGGCAGTAGAAGCCGGACTTTAGAAGAAGCACGGGAGAAAGACAAAACCATCACAATGTCTGATATTAACCTTTTTCTAAGAAGAATGTTGAACAAAAGCGTAATCCCGTCGGTTCAAATAGCTTTGCCGCCCCCCATTCAGCATATGAGTATCAGATGGATTTGTTTTTTATTACTGATTTGAAAGATCAAAAATTTAGAGTAGGCATGTTAATGATTGATATATTTGATAAGTTTATGCACGTGGTGGCCATAAAAGGCAAGAAAGAAGCAGATCTAGCGAGTGGGATGATTGAATGCTTACATAAAATGGGAAGAAGCCAAAGATAATTTTTACCGATGATGAATGCGCAATGAACAAGGAGGCAATACAAAAGTATTTACAGGAACAGAACATAGAACACCACAGAACTAGGGCGCATCCAAATTTCAGCGAAAGAGCTATTAGGACGTTCAAAGATTTATTATATCGTCGTGTTGAAGCCGATCAGAGAAAAGGCAAAGACAATATCCAATGGACCGATTATATTTTTGAAATATTACTAACATATAATAATAAAATGAAGCATTCTGCTACTGGTTTCACCCCAAAGGATGCCAGAAAACCGAGTAACGAATTAACAGTTAAACTGCATTTAAATATGAATGCTAAACGAAATCGGTTATAAACTGAATTAAGTGTTGGTGATGAAGTTAAAATATATAGGAAAAGGAACCCCTTTTTTAAAAGAACGTGTATTAAATTGGTCGCAAAATATTTATACCATAGAAAGAACTGATGAAAAACTGGGTCAGAGATATCATTATGTTGAAGGTAACAATAGAGCGTATTTACGCTTTGAGTTATTGAAAGTTTAAAGTATTTTCAACACAAATTTCTTGAGCACGCAGTCACAGATATGAGACCTATATATGTTAGCATGGAAATGTTCGTTCAGAAGGATCAGGAAGAAATCACAAGTGACCTTTTGGACCTGGATGTCATCAATTCTAGTGACCACATGAGGGCGATCAGGGAATATCAGGGATGAGGGAAACAATTGCAAATGCCAGGCTTAAACGAACTTTGTCGCAATCCGACAGCATTACTAGCAACATTTTGGAGTTTGCCTTTCAGAGCGCACACGGCGAAAAGGCATAGAAGAAGCATGATAACAAATGATACTAAACAGAATTCTTCCCCATTGAAGCACAGAGTCACTAACTTGAGTCATTCAAGAGCACGTTCGGCACCATAGCGCCATAGAGGAACCATGACACAGGATGTTCCCGAAACTGCTTAAGGAAATGATAATAAGGTGCAAACATAAAGAAGGGAGACAAAGAAGAAGTAAACATGAAAACACACAGCCGCAACGTATTGCAGGTGTAGCGCAAACATTGAAAACACAATGCCATACTACAACAGCCCATTACGACCACCGAGTTGTCACACGTGAGTTTATTATTTGTGTTTGTTGTTCGCTGTAGCTGTAGACGCGTTTCTATGCGTTTGCTGTGTTTTCGCACTATTTATGCCGTTGAGATTGCAGGACTTTACGTTGTTGGTGTTGCTGTTGCATCTTTCGCAAGTCTTGATTGGTTCAAAATGTTCATCAAAGAGTCTGGCTTGCAACAAGCGAAAATCACCAAACACTGGCAGTCATGGAAGTGCGTGCTGTAGGCAATGAAGAGCTTCTCCTTGCAGGAGGAAAGTGGGGGGGGGTGCAATTGACCTGTGTGAAGTGTACATGACGACAATGCTTGAGCTGTCCGGAAGATGTGCTGACGTGATCCGGCAGCCACCTGCGCGAGGATACAAGTTGGTTCAAAGACAAGTTTCCGCATGCCGGTCTGGTGAGCATCAGGATTGCGGCAGGCAGTTGCGTTGGTAGACTCGCCGATCAATAGTCAAAAAGGCACTGGTGCAAGCATGTGCAACTGCAAGCGCACCATTCATTTTCAATGCAGCATCGAGCCATAAGTTCGCGGGGTCGTGTCGGCAAAGCAATGAGGCAACACAGGAAGAAGTGCTGTGTAAAGGTGCATCTCCGGCTGATGCCACTAGACAGTCTTAAGCCGCTACACCTCAGCATCCCCGCGCCGGGATTCCTTCAGTTCGCTCAGTACCTGCTGAAGTTCCACAACTTGCTGGCTCAGCTTAGAAACACTGTTGTACTCGCGACTTGCCCACTCATGCAAGGCAACCGACACTGCAGCAGACCCAACTGCTGTATTTCTCCACACTTTGTAGTGCTTTGCTCCGGCCGGGAGATATTGCCGCTTGAAAAGCCCCATAAATTTGCCCCAGAAAGTCTTAGCAGCTGCACTTTTGACGATGTATGCCACGATCGTGCCTCCAAGGCACACCGCACAAACGATGGCCGTACCCCAAGCAAATGCTCGTAGCGAGATCCCTTTTCTGGAAGGCGCCCACTGTTTTTTGGGCGACTCCATTATGGTGCTAGGCTTGATTCCGAGCTTGTAGCACGTGTTCATCAGCGACTCTTCAACCCACCGAGCCTCCTGGCCTGGGCGGGTTTCGATGTCCTGGCCTGGATGGAAGCTGTTAGAGGTAAAGTGCTGTGCCACTTTCGGAGGACATCGCGGATCACCTCTTCGACATTGGAACAAGGAACTTCGGCCAGTCGCCGACGCCGATGCCGAGGTGAACGCTGCAAGACTGGAGGCTGTGGCAGCTGCACAAGCTAGTATTAACAGAAGTCCTCCGCTGATTCTAGCCATGGCTGGTCAATCAACAGCAAGCGGCTGGGCCCTCTACTTCCTGGATGACAATCTACGCAAAGAGCCTTCAACAGGTAACTGCCACGGTATATGTGTCTGCAAAACATCGAGAAAGCAAACTGCACATGGACATCTGGAATGTGGCGAGGGCAGCTTGACTAAGAGCTTATCAGCAACACTAGTGCAGTACAGGGCAGCAGAGTGCAGCGCACCTGCGCCGGTCGCGAAACTGCCGACGAGGCCGGTCGAACACCCCCATCGCGCCAGAATGCCAGCTTGCAACTAAACAGCTTACTGTTCCACGCACGAGGGCCGACGTTGTGCTATTGGGGCGCAGGAGACAGACGCTGCATTCTGCAACAGCGGGGCCACAAAAATTCCACGAAACCCCCATGGCTATGTCGCTAGAAAACTGCCCTGTTCGCAAGCTTGTCCTGGATTGCTACGACATGTGGAGTGGGCTAGGACCAGGCAAACACCCGGCAGCACCCACCAGTCTTCGGGACATACAACCAAAAAGATGTAGGTAGTGGGATGAGGAGTCTTCATTAGAATCACATGATGTGTTGGATGCTTAGGGTGTGGTGTTTTGGTTGAGATCTTGGGTCGGAGTCCTAGGGTGGGGTGTTGAGGTTGAGATCTTAAGATAGATATTTGAATCCTAGGGTGGGGGTGGGTGATGCCATACGCCTAAATAGGCAAGGTCTTCCGTCTCGTGGGGCTCTACGCCACCCTAAACGCATGGGAGTTTCCGAAAATTCGGGGTACCTTATTTTGGGGTCCTTATAATAAGGATCCTACCATTTAGGGTGCTATACCATTTCCGGAAACTCCCGCATGATGCCTCTTTGCCCTGAACGCCCGCATCGCCTATCCGCAAGTGGCCCGAAAGGTGCGGCTCGTCCGCCTTCACGACAGGCCTCGAACGGGAGAGCTGGGGAGCATCCTGGTAGCAAAAACGGTTTAAGGTGGCTTAGGGTTTAGGGTTTAGGAGTATCCTGGAATTCTCTCGGGGTCTTGACCTAAGAGTAGCCTACGAAGAAAAAGGGTGCCCTTTTTGGTTTAAAAGGGGTTATAAGGGAACCCAAACCCTGCAAAAGGGAATAAGGGCCTACTCTGGGGTCCTAGGGGTATTAACAGAAACAGCTTTGGGGTTTAGGAGTCCTGATTCCCAAACGGGGTTTCGGATTTTCGACTTGGAATTCTCGCGGGGTATTGGCAAAAACAGCTTTAGGTTTCGGGGCTTGTTGTCGTCACTTCGAAGATTAGGATTTGAGGCTCAGAGTTCTGCAGGAATGGGGAGTTCCACAAGGCTTCGGGTTGGGAGTTCGCTCCTTTAGCTGGGGGCTTTCAAGGAAGTGCTTAAGGACGAAATGAACCCTAAAAGGGTTTGAGGTTCATATACCATTATAGGGATTCATAGTATATGGGTATGGGGCCCCCTACTTTTAAGGGTCATTTGGTCCTTCAGGAGTGCTTAAGGGGAGTTCACCGGATGTGGGGCTTAGAGCTCTCTAGGTATGGGGATGTTAAAACGACTTTAAGAAAGGGGCCTTGAAAAATTAGAAGTGGTCTCTGGGTGATATTACTATACTGTAAATTTTTAAGGAACCCTCAAAATAGTATAGGGAATCAACGGTCATTATGAAGGCCCCTATATCAGGGTTGGTAGGTTCAGCTTGTGGGTTCAGGGTCTCGCGTTCAAGTTGCGAGGCGCTCCAGGGCTCAGCAGATGAGCGAGTTACACCTTCGAAGTGAATACCCAGAGACTCCAATATCCCTTAATTAAGGAATATTCCTTAGATTATGGTAGGACCCTTTATACGATTTAAGGTATATTCCTTAATTAAGGATTGGAGTCTCTGGGTACTGCATCCTTGGTATTCCTGCACCATGCTTGCTAAGCCGCTAAGCCCATGACGAGCACTGCGAAGAAGTGGCAGCCAACAGAAAAACACAAGTACCCCTCACTGCCGTGATTGCAATTTAATGGCTTTCGGCTTTTTTAAGGCTGTGTAAACCCCAGAGCTTGAGCCCCAATCCCCAAATGCCCAACTCTTAGCTTAAACCTTAACTCACCAACAATCGAGCCTGACAATCCCCTGTATGAACCCCCATACATACACGAAAAAAGACTCATGGCCTGCATACAATATTAATATAGGGGTCTTAATCATTTGAATAAAGTTTTAGGGCCCATTATACTATAAGTATACTAAGGAAGCCCCAAAATAGTATGGGTAACTACATAAGCCCCTCTAGTCGTAGCCCCACGCAAGACCCGATCATGCCAAGGATTTTTCAGATTTCTACTGGACCCTAAACCCTAAACCCTAAACCGTAAACCCTACACCCTAAACCCTAAACCCTAAACCCTAAACTCTACTAGACCAGGGCACTCGAGGACGAATCGATCTCGGTGCCACAAGTACCTTGGCCACGAGAGCACTCGGGTTGCCGGTATAGTCCCCAAGCCCTAAACCCTAAACCCCCAAACCCTGAACCCTAAACCCAAACTTGAATAGGGGTTTGCGGCCCCTTATACCATAATTTCAATAAGAAACCCTCAAAATATTATTGGTAATTATCTAGGCCCCTATAGTAGGCACTGAACCCCCAAACCCTAAACCCTAAACCCTAAATTTTGGGTTCAGGGTTACTGCCACATCTGGTATATATCTTCTGTATGAATAGACCCCCCCCCTCCTCCCGTAATGTGGATTAGCATGGGCATCCGAATAGTCAGGCCGCAGAGAGTGGGTTTACATTGTGCATTATCTACGTTGATGTTGATAATCCTTCACGCACGACCACTGGCGACACTCCTCAAAAAACCCTTCAAAGAACCCTCGACATTCCCTCGACAACCCTTGTAGAACCCGAATGCTTTTCGAACCCTTATCTAAGCCCTAAACCCTGAAACCCGTAAAACCCTGAAACCTAATCCCAAACATATAGAGCTCTTTCGAACCTTGACCCCTGAACCTGTAGAGCCTTTGTAGAACCTTGTTTGAGCCCTAAGCTTACGGAGCTTCATATAAGATACCACAATCCTGAAACCAAAATAAAATATTCGTACAGGTGCCGACTACGGTAGCTCAAACTACCTGTAAGCTCCTTAACAAGAGGCTCCAACGACTGACTTAAGATACCGTAATACCGAGACCGAACTCGAACTAAGCTCAAGCTCCGGTCCTCAGCCCGAAACCCTAAACCCAACTTCTTAACCCTAAACCCCAAACCGAGCTTCTTAACCCTAAACAAACCCTAAACCCCTGAACAAGAACCTTCCATGAAAACCTAAGCCCTAAAACCAGCTTCTTAATCCTTAACCCCCTAACAAGCACCTCCTATGAAACCCTCAACCCTAAACCCAGCTTCTTAAACAAGAACCTGACACTTGGAGGTTCATGGGCAGTTAAAAGTAGGGTTACAAGCCCTAGCATGGTTACCCCACATATAAGCCTACTTCCTAAACCCTACTTCCTAAACCCTAAACCCTAAACCCATGAACCTCCCATGAAGCTGCGCGGCTGATCCAACTCTGACAGGAGAAGATCGAAGACCTGCGAGGGAGGGCGTTGGGGGGGATTTAGGGGTATATAACGGTTTAAGGTTCAGGGTTTAGGGTGCAGGGTTTATGGTTTCAGGGTTTAGGGTTTACGGTTTCAGGGTTTAGGGTTTCGGTTTTAGGGTTTGGAGTTTGGGGTCTCGGGTTTGGGGTTTAGGGTTTGGGATTTGGGGGTTCCGGCTTGAGGATTTGAATTCTTAGGGCTCTTAATTCCAAGTTCCCCCTTCAAGGGTTCCAAACAGATGCAGATGTCATAGAGGTTTCTACAAGGACTTACAAGTTTACAAGGCTACTCAAGGATCAGGGGACTGCGCAGGTAGGGTCAGAATTTAAGAGAACTACATTCATAACTATTTGACTCAGGGGCAGCAAGTCTTACGAACACCTTAGCATTCTCCCACGAAGGACGCGATGGATTGACATAATATAGGGGCCTTAGTAATTGGACTGGGGTTTTGGGGCCCATTGTACTATGATTATGATAAGGAACCCCCACCGCCTGAAGTCTGCTTCAAAGCACTTCAAGACACACGAGGGCGGGAACGTTTACCTGATCGTAGGGCGCAGCGAAGCATAGGGACATATAGCGAACCCGTGATAACCTTCAACTCGTGATATACCCTGTCCGACTGCTCGATGCGCTTGCCATTGTCTGGCATCCCCTCCCTGTTTCTCCATGTGCTTCATTCTGTGGAGTGCTGCAAGCGGGCCTTCCAATGGCTTATCAACAAAGCCTGGTATGTGGCATTTACGAACCGCAACGTTCAGGGCATGTCGAGGGCGTCTACGCTGCTACCATAAAACCCTTGGAAGCCCAAACCCTAAACCCTCGACCCTTGAGCCGCTTGAAACCCTTGAAACCTAAACCCTAAACAAAGAAAAGCATGAAACCTGAACCCAGAACCCTTGAAACCTAAACCTTAAAAACCCTTGGAACCCTGATAACACCGTCAAAAACAGAAAAAGAATAAAAATGACATAAACAAAACAACAGCCGGGCGCGGCCTCACAGAGCCGCGCCTGAAGGAATGGCAGCACCTGGCCGCTTTTGGGTTTCGGGTTGAAAGGTTTGGGGTTTTGCGGGGCTTAGGGCTTATGGGTTTAGGGGTTTAGGGTTCGGGTTTTAGGGTTTAGGGGTTTAGGATTTAGGTTTAGAGTTTAGAGCTTATGTCGGGGCATCAATAGTTAGAATAGGGTTCCTTTATAGTGTTCTATAATTCTCTAACGTAGGGACCTTAAGAATTAGAGTAGGGTTGCGTGTAAAGTGTTCCTCACAAGGCTCTAAAAGGGATCTACAGGAGGGCTTTATAATAACCCCCACAATAGTATAGGTAATTATTAAAGACCCTGTGTTGAAGGGTTGAGGGTTGAGGGTTCAAGGCTTAGGGTTTCGGGCTTTTGGTTTAGAGTTCGGAGCTTCAAGTTTCGGGGATATGGCGAGTTTCGAATGGCTCCATGCGTTGGGGTTTAGGGTTTAAGATTTTGGGGTATGGTTTGATAAGGCTTTGTGGATTGTGGAAGAAGCTTATAGCGTGTGATGATTGTTTGGGAGGGCTCTTATCGCGTGTATCGGCCTGATCTGGCTTTCTACAGCAGGCTTTGGGGGCTCCCAAAGTAGGGGTCCGTTTTGGGGAAATTCTTGCACAAGCGTGGAATCCTTACTAGGGTCCTTTACTGTGCGAGGCCCCGATTTCATGAGCAGGGCGTAGAGCTTGGGGGCTCCTTCCGCAAGACGCTAAACCTTGCAAATTCTGGACCGTCACGAGCCTCCTGTTCGGGTACGGCGGCAGCGCCATCGAAATAGACCTGCCAGGGGATAGGATAGGCCTGAATGACTAGATTTGGGCCGCCCAGCCCTCCAATTGACAATCTCGGAGACGGCAGCTGAAATCTACCACCCTGACACGGATTAGTGCTTGTGGCTTAGGGTTTGGGGCTTGGGTTTGGGGCTTCGGGTTTGGGGCTTAGGGTTTTAGGGCCTGGGCTTCGGATAGAACAAGAAAGTTTAGGATGCAAGGCCACCGGAATCCCTACCTTCGTCCCGGCAAGAACGAACAAAATGCTCTCCCTTAGTATAGGGGCCTTGATGATCAGAAAAGGGCTTGGGTGAAATTAGAGCATACTTTGAATAAGGAAACCGATGGAATAATATTGGTAATTGGTCAGAGGACTATACGTTAAATTTGGCCAAGGATCCCTCTCTCCATGTTTTCTTGCATAATATATTCTTGAATGAAGGCACTTGGGAGTCTCTGGGTACAGTCAAACTGCTCTTTTTCCATGCACCCCGGCGGCAGCACGTTCTTTGCACACTGCGCGCGTTGGCCACCACAGGCCTTGAAAACAACCCAAGAGCCCTTGACAACAGTTCTAAGCTGCAGACTCCAGGGCTCTTGAATTAGGGTTTTGGGTTTTGGGGTTAGGGTTTAGGGTTTAGGGTTTAGGGTTTAGGGTTTAGGGTTTAGGGTTTTGGGTTTAGGGTTTTGGGTTTTGGGGTTTAGGGCTTAGGGTTAAGTGTGAACACGCGTTAGGAACCAAAGGTTTCTTCAGGGTGCAATGCCGCCCGGTGGAGTTTTGGGATGTTCTGCGGAGAGCACGACCTGGTTAAAACCCTAAACCCTAAGCCTGGGAGTTGGGGGGCCGCTTTGGGCTTGCAGGGCATTGCGCTGGCAGGTCATGAGCCCTACGCCTTCTAAACTGTAAACATGAACGGAATGCTTCCTGAGTCAGTCCGTTTTGTGGCTGAGGACGGCTCTAAACAACTTGCGGGTTAGGGTTGTAGGGTTTCGGGCTTGTTTCTCCCGCGCGTTTTCAATTAGGATTGGCTTAGGTGTAGCCTTCGGGCGTTGCCGTTCAGGGTGCCGAGTTTCAGGGTAGCGTGTATACCGGACGCAGCATGCACCACAGGGTTTGTGGTTTGGAAATGTGCGGTTTAAGCTTCGGGGGCTGCCCTGTAGCTAGAAACGAACTAACATTTTGGGGCCCAATAAAGCATGCCCTACAGCCTGATCTCAACGCCGTCGCAATTCTGAAGACCTTAACAGTGCCCTGATGAAGGGTTGAAGGTAAGGGCGTAGACGCCCTAAGTCGCGGGCTCCTATCTTCAAACAATCTACGACCTCTCCGCATTTGAGAGGCGTGGTGCGATGGAGGGTCCACAGGACACATCATATGCTTTCGTCTGAGCAATCCCTGGGTGCGGGTAGGTAATTTGTAGATAGGCAAGCGGATGGATAGCTATAGCTACGTAACGATCTATTGCCTCGTTGAGAGATATATAAATGTGGCAGAACGCGACTGTAGGGGGTAAGGAGCAGGGAACAGGGTCTACGACTGCACAAGCACTGCAAATTAAGCATATTATGCTCTACGGAAAAACTTGCAGCAAGGACAGGAGGACGAATCTCGAACCTTCACTGAGATTTCGCGTGCCGGGACCCACGGACAGGACTGAAGCTCCCAAAGGGAGCTGTCAAAAGAGCTGCGAGTCGCAGAAGGCTGCGGGAACGGCAGGCTCCCAAAGCCCCGAGCCGACAGGATTTTCGAGAGTTAAGAACTACGGCTGATGATATACATCCTGGGGTTCCTTTAAAGGGATCTATAAGGATACCTTTAAGGGATGTAAAGGGTTTTAGGGTTTAGGGCTTAGGGATATAAATCCTGCATTACCCATAATAAGGAATATACCACAACTCCCATAGTTTAGGGTCCTTAAGGTAGTGCAAGATTTAAATCATCAACAGTACAGGAGCTTGACGGTTAAACTTGAGGATTCGAGACCGAGGGCTTTAGCCGTTTTATGCAGGGTTGGTATTTTGCCCCTGAGTCTCATATACGTTTTGGGGCTTCGCAGTGAAGGTTTGAGGTATCTTGATGGGGTCTTGCTATGCTTCGGTGCTAAGAATCCTAGCTATTTGTGCAAGCAAGCATGGACTCCTGTTGCAAATCTATACCGTAAGCCTGCGCCGCCCATCCGAAGTTTGGGTGTCATTACCCGGTGGCCGCGTCGGATTATGATATGGATAGATAGTTGGATAGTTAGACGACGAGTTAGATAGTTAGATAGTCATATAGTCAGATAGTTAGATAAATATAGAAAGGCTAGATAGCTAGATAGCTAGACAGATAAGCAGATGGAAAGTATAAAGCTAAGGTAGATAATCAGATACAGCACGTAGGTTGCACAAACATGCGTTAGACGTAGATGTACGGATTATGAAGGAACCTCTTCGACAGTAAACAATCGGCGTTAAAACCCTAGGCCCTCAGAACAAAACTGACACAGCCTCTGCGCAACATGTGGAGACCCAGTTTAAAGCCCTATGACAAGCATCGAGCACATCCCCTAAACCTCTTAACGGGTTCCTCTTTCTTTGGTACAATAGTACAGAGATTGTTGCGCGCCGTTGGGGTTGCAGAGCTTTCAAGCAGGTTTGGGATGCGAGGTTCTGGATGTGAGAGCTTAAAGCTTTAACGGTTTTGGGTTTAGGATTTAAAGTTTAGGGTTTAGGGGCTTCAGGCCTTTAAGGACCACAGAGATTGAAGCGCTCAAGAGGGAACTGTTCTGTACGACCCTGAGTCCAGGTGTCGGTGCTGGAGTGACGAAGCCCCTCGCAGCTGCAGCTAGGAAACAGATGGAACCCCAAGGGTCCAAAGGACCCAATAATTTGGCATTCGGTTTTAGGATAGTAGGTATGTAGGTTAGGATTTTGGAGAGTATACGATAATTAGGTACTTGGACCCTTAGGAGAAGATAGGGCCGGGTGCCAGAACACGGGAAAGTTCGGTATGCAGGCTCTACCGGGTCTACCAACTCGAATCTGGGGCTTGCGGTTTTTGATTTTGAATCCGGGCCTTTGAGATGAAGGGGCTTGCACCTTTCCCTGCACCCCAAAGCTCTGTTCTGCCTCCAAAACCACATGCCCAACCTTCCTAAACCTTGCAATCCTGACGTCCTGAGCCCTACTCACATCCCCGTGGACCCGGCCCTCTTTGTGCATTCGGGGCTTATGGTTCAGGACAAGACTTGAGTTTCTCTTGTCCTTCTACACATTTATAACCACGTACACGAAAGCCCTAAACCCTAAACCCTAAACCCTAAACCCTTAACCCTAAACCCTAAACCCTAAACCCTGAACCCTAAACCCCGAAATTTTGTTCGCGCCCTCAGTTGCCGATTTCCGGCTCTTCCACGGGCGCCTCCCCTTGGATTTGGGAGCAGACTCTGAGGGTTCTTGGGCTTTGGGGTTTAGGGTTTAGGGTTTAGGGATTAGGGTTTAGGGATTAGGGTTTAGGGATTAGGGTTTAGGGATTAAGGTTCTTGGGCTTTGGGGTTTAGGGGTTAGGGTTTAGGGTTTAGGGTTTAGGGTTTAGGGTTTAGGGTTTAGGGTTTAGGGTTTAGGGATTAGGGTTTAGGGTTTAGGGTTTAGGGTCTAGGGTTTAGGGTTCCTTTTCAAGGTCTTCAGGGTTTAAAGCCTAGAGTTTCGGTTTGAGGGTCTAGGGTTTAGGGCTTATAGGGATTCGGCTTAGGCGTTCTTTTCCGGGTTCCTGTAGGAATACCTATGAAGTTGGACTGAACCAAACGCTCCACTTTGCGTAGTTTTGCTGTTGCATAGAGGGAACAGGATCCCCCCATGCCTCTATTTTCTCGACAAAGGGGTAGTTCTCGAACTTAGGGTCCGTCCCTGTTAGTGTCCCTTTATACGGGGTGCCGTACGATTTTGGGGACCTATAAAGGAACCCTAATTCACAACTACCCATATGTTTTTTGGTGCTAGGCTTTGCAAGCCAATGCACCGGGCGGGCCTACACTACATAATGAAGGTGATGCAGGGGCCTTCATATTGAGAGGAGTGCTTCGTGCTCCTTTATCGTACATTTACAACAACGAACCTTCGGGAAGAGGATTAGTCCCCAGAGACTCCAATATGCCTTAATTCAGGAATATTCCTTAAATTATGGTAGGATCCCTTATATGATTTAAGGTATATTCCTTAATTAAGGGATATTGGAGTCTCTGGGTCATTATTCAGGCGTCCATACCAAGTACACAAGGAATTGCTCCGCATCCTGGCAACTACATGCAGTACTTATCGCTGATAGCTACGGTATCCTTGACCCTGCTTAGAAAGGTATACTCTAGGAGGTGCTTTCAAAGCCTTGGAAAAATTTTAGTAGATAAGATCCACTTAAGCCCAATTAGAGCAAATATATAATGTCCCAAAGCCCTGCCCAGTACCAGAAGTACCTATGCAACCTTCAAGAACCGGCTGCCCAGGTACGCTTGACCTCAGGCGCGTCCTCCTCCTCGTCATGCTCCTTGGATTGGGACTACACCCTGGCCCTGGACGCGGGTGGCCCTGAAAGAGTGAACGACAAGCCCTAACCCCAAGACCCCAGCCAAAAACTCTAATCTAAGCTCCAAAGCGCAAGCTTGCAAAGTTTCGGTAGTTTGGGGATGGATTAGGAATTTGGGGGCCAACGCCACACCTAACAAAGCCACACCTAACATCGAAGGCTGAATAATGTGCTGGTGCTTTTTTGAGGGGGTTCTTTACGATAAATGCGTAAGCAATCCGGAGGAATGATATCTATTCGGCCTTCTTCCGGGCATCTGACCACCGCTGAAAAAACAATCGCAACCACAAGCCGAAGCTAAAGCCTGAAGCCTAATGTGGGGGGCCTTAATAATTACAATAATTAGGGTTTTAAGCCCAGTATACTACAACAATAATAACAAGGAAACCGCAAAATAGTAGAGGTGATTATTTAAGCCCCTACACTAGAACCGTCTCCTCCCCCCTCCCCGCATGTCGCAGCCCCCCGAAAGGCATCCGAGCTTCCGCATCTGCCGCCACATCCATGGTTACCTGTCCGAGGACCCCACATCCCCACTGAGACCCCTTAGGCGTACCTTTGGTTAGTAGGGAACGGAAGAATGGTAGTAATAGTAGTTATAGTTGTATCCCATTCCTCCATTCCCTACTAACCAAAGGTAAGTAGGTTTCGGAGTGCTTCAGTTTAGGGTCCTTCCGGTTTTTGTTTTTGTTATGGGCGGATAGAAATCTCACATGCTCAACGCCGCAATCAGACCGATGGGGAACCCTCATAGTGTCATAGGACCTCCGTTGAAAGGAAGCCCCTACGGAACTCTTCCAACCAACTGGGCCACGGTCTGGGGTTCAATTGCCTTAAAATTTCAAAAGCACTGGACTTTAGAATCCCCAAAAGGGTTTAGGGTTTAGGGCTAAACCTCAAAACCCGAAAGCCTCGCAAACACACGGGCAAACTGGAGGCCTGTAGCTTCAGCTCACGCTCTTCCAACTCCTGCTCCCGACGTTTGAAGTCCTGGCAGCTTAGGGTGACATAGGGGCCTAAATAACTACCAAGTTGTAGTATAGTATAGTACAGTATGGTGCCGAATAGTAAATGAAGTCAATGTAGTATCATACGGTATAGTATAGTAGAGTATAATACTATAGCATGATCTAACATACCAATATAGTAGAAAATAGTATCATGTAGTATACCCCAAAACCCTATTCCCCTTTAGAAGGCATTCTAGTCTCGGGATTAGGGTGTGGGCCACGGTGAAGGGTTTGAAGTTCAGCGTATGGCTGTCGGTTGTTTCAGTCCACGCCATGCAAGCCCCGTCTAAACAATATGAACGTCCTACACCATCATCAAACCCCCTACCTTTGCCTTATACCCAAAGCCTTACGCGTGAAAGCTTACACCCCAAACTCTATATGAGCACCTGGAACCCGTATTAAAAATAACCGTCAGAAGCCCAAAATAGAATTTAGCGAAACCTTGAGCCCGAAATCCGAAGCTCCAAGCCGTGAGCCCTGCAACAGCGCCACGACGAAAGAGCCACCCAGAGACTCCAATACTCCTTAGTTAAGGAATATACCTTAAACCATAGTAGGATCCTTAATATGATTTAAGGAATATTCCTTAATTAAGGGATATCAGAAACCCCTAAACCCTAAACCCTATAGATCCCTTAAAGGATCCCTTTAAGGAACCCTAGGTATTGGAAGGTCTGAGCAGTTTTTGGCGCCTTCTCTGTCCTCTCGACCTCCAGCTCACGTTCCCGGAGCTTTTCTTCCTTGTCCTGGTTCCAAGCGTAAAAGGAGGGACCCCTAATAAGGACCCCTAGGTATATACCCATAATATGGCCATTATATATCCATTATATAGCCCATTATAGGGTATGGGGTCCCCATTAAGGGTCCCTCCTTTTTCCCTTTGACTGGTTAAGGGGTTTAGGGTCTAGGGTCTAAGGTTTAGGGTTTAGCGTTTAGGGCCTAAGGTTTAGGGTTTAGCGTTTAGGGCCTAAGGTTTAGGGTTTAGCGTTTAGGGCCTAAGGTTTAGGGTTTAGCGTTTAGGGTCTAAGGCTTAGGATTTAGCGTTTTGGGCTTAAGGCTCAGGGTTTAGGGTTTAGGGATTAGGGTTTAGGGCTGTTGAGGGCTTCGGGACTCCGGGCTTAAAGGCTTTAGGGGCTTTGGGGGGCATTCGGGGCTCTGAAGGCTGTTCCGCAGGCAGCAGGTAACTAGAAGGCAGAGTGGGTCCTAGCCCCTAACGATGGAAAACCCAAACCCTAAAACCCAAACCCTTATAAACCCCTGAAGCCATAAACCCGAAACCATAAACCCGAAACCCCTGAACCCTAAACCCTAAACCCTAAACCCTAAACCCTAAACCCGAAACCCGAAACCCGAAACCCCTGAACCCTAAACCCTGAGGGTGGGAGGAGCCTGCGAACCCTGCAGCCTGCAGTTCCTGACGAAGCCAAAAACTCCAAAGAGCCCAGGCACTTTGGAACCACGCTTCGGGTTCCTTTAAAGGGGATCTATAAGGGTTCCTTTAAAGGGATCCATAAGGGTTCCTTTAAGGGATCTATAGGGTTTAGGGCTTGAGGGTTTAGGGTTTACGGTTTTGGAGGTTTAAGGCTTTAGGGCTTGGGGTTTTCGATTTAGGAGTTGGGGTTTAGGCTTTTGGGGGTTTAGGGCTCCCAGAGACTCCAATATTCCTTAATTAAGGAATACTCCTTAAATCATGGTAGGACCCCTTATATGATTAAAGATATATTCCTTAGTTAAGGGATATTAGAATCCCCTAAACCCTACAGATCCCTTAAAGATCCCTTTAAGGATAATATTCCTTATATGATTTAAGATATATTCCTTAATTAAGGGATATTGGAGTCTCTGGGCTTTTAGGGTTAAGGCACTCCTAACCCAGTGATCCGGCCTTCGCCCTTCACCGGGTGGCCTAAAACCCCGCAAGGACCCCCAGGGCCCGGCTTAGAGTTTAGGGTTTAGGGTTTAAGGTTTACGGTTTAGGGTTTAGGGTTTAGAGTTTAGGGTTTAGGGTTTAGGGTTTAGGATTTAGGGTTAGAGTTTAGGGTTTAGGGTTTAGGATTTAGGGTTTAGGGTTAGTTTCGGGTTTAGGGTTCAGGGTTTAGAGTTAGAGTTTAGGGTTTAGGGCTTCCTGTTTGGCAAGAAAGCTCATGATACCGCTATAAGCCTGCAACCCTGCTCAGCAAAATGTCAAAAGCACTCATGAAACCTTTATAAGATCCTAGAGGATCCTAGAGAACCTCAAAAAATCAGACCCTAAACCTGTATCCCTGGAACCTCAACGAAGCTCCCGATGTATTTTCAGGGATGAGGGCTTCGGGTTTAGCGATCTTCTAGAGAATCCCTAAAGCCTAAACCCTAGATTTAATCCCTAAACCCAAAACCCTAAACCCAAAGGCTTTCAACCCTAAACCCTGGAACCTGAAGGAGGGCTCCCTCCCAAGCCTTCAGGACCTAGGGTTTGGGGTTGAGGGCTGAGGGTGGAGGCATCTTCCTCCATAAGGTCCCCGTAGAATCCCCGGAACCTCAACCATTATACGATAAGAGTAGTTTATAAGGAACCCCCAAAATTAGGCCCTAAACCCTAAGCCCTAAACCATAAGCCCTAAACCCTAAACCCTAAGCCCCCATATTAAGCTCCCCTACCTCGCCTTCAGGACCGCCTCCCGGGTGTTTTGGAGCTCGCGCTCCCGGCTGGTTCGGTGCGCCTCGGTGCCCTCCTCGCGCCGTGGGTTTAGGGATTAGGGATTAGGGTTTTAAGGTTTAGAGATTAGGGCTTTCAGGGTTTAGGGATTAGGGTTTTTAGGGTTTAGGGATTAGGGTTTTAGGGTTTAGGGATAGGGTTTTAGGGTTTAGGGATTAGGGATTTTAGGGTTTAGGGATTAGGGTCTAGGGTTTAGGGTTTAGGGTTTTAGGGTTTAGGGATTAGGGATCAGGGTTTAGGGATTAGGGTTTAGGGTTTAGGGTCTAGGGCGCGGCGTAGAAGTGGAATCGTTTTAAGTTGAATAGGGTTCTGGGGTTATACATTATGCCAAGTATGCTATTGGCAACCTTGCTTGTTAGAAGGGGATTTCTGTAACTATTACTAACGGCAAGAATACCGGTGGCCTTGGGTTTAGGGTTTAGGGTTTTGGGAGGTGTCCCCTCCAAGTCCTTCCAACCACGGCTTAGGGTTTAAGGATTAGCCCGTCCGATTAGGACTTGGAGATGTGTTCAGATCTTTAGAGCATCCCGTCCGACTAGGACTTGAGAACATGTTCAGATCTTTAGAGTCGAAGATTTCTAGCATTGGTGGCTTACGCATAGACACAACTTCACAGGGTCACGCAAGGAGGATGTCCACAACACCTCCTAAGAATTAGACTTTAAGACTCCGTATTATAGCTCATATAGAAAACCCAAAACGACATGCTCTACAGTCCTACGAGCCAACCAGAAGAAGGTGAAGACGATAGACACAAGAAGCTGCACAGACTCTAGAACTGAATGAAGCCAGCGGGCTTACAATAGAGCCTACGGCCGAAGGGCACTGCGATGCGCTATCTCCACGCAAAACGTCCTAGACCCCCGGCAGGATCCAAAACGTAGATCCCTTAATGGGGGTTCCTATATAGTACCCTTAGTAGAAGAGGGCTCCAAATTAGGGGATCTACTTTCGAGATCCTGCCGGGGGTCTGGGGTTGTGGGTTCGGGGGGTGGAGCTTTGGGGTTTCGGGGCCCGGGAAGATGCGCGCCTTGTTGGCCTCGGCGACCCGAAGAGTGATCTTGGAATCCTGCAAGCACTAGCAATTCGCATTGGTATAGGGTTTAGGGTTTAGGGTTTAGGGAAGAGTAGTAGTATGAGCATTAGTATCAGTATTAGTATTGGTATTAGTATTAGCACTAGCAATTCAGTGCTCAGTTCCTTCTTGGTTTTTTCTCCTATGCTGTTTTGGGTGGTCGAAAAGGCCAACTGCTCGAACACCTCGTGTGACAAATTGTCGGGTTTGCAGAGCCGCTGAAGTTTTAGATCTTTCGGCTTGATCTGTGTTTGTGCTGGTGTCGTGTTGGAGCCCTTGGCTTGGCGGGCTTCAGGCTCACAGGCATGTATTCGGCTAGGGCTGACTGCTCGACTATCAATAAAAGGCCCAGGCCCGTAGCCCGAGATGGAATGCCCCCGAAACCCTAAACCTTAAACCCTAAATCTAAATCCTAAACCCTAAACCCCAAACTAAAACCGTGTACTTTCGAAACTTCTTAACACCCGCAACATTCTGCGGCTGTGGAGTCGTTTGTATTCGTCCCTTCGACCTTCCTGGGTGAACTTGTTTTTCGACGGGCACCAAACACAGACGAACTGCCTCTACCTCGACGAAGGTACCGGCCCTTCAGAAATACAGAACGACGAGCACGCAGCTGACGCATTCTTGCAGAGCATTTATAGAATACACCAAAACCGTTAAGCTATGAGCGGTCGCGCTAACCTTTTACTCAGAGGGCTTGGGCACAATAGTCAGCGGTATATAGTACACAACATGATGACTGTACACGACCATACAAACTCCTACGCAAGCTGCGATGCAAAACTACACCCCCCTCACCTAAAGGCACGGTCACTGCATTCAAAAACACAACATACCTTCGCCTGCAGGTGGAAGAGCGCTTCGGCTCGGAGTTTGACGATCGGCGTGGAGTTGCCTCCCGCGTCATCAGTTCAGCAAAAGTACATGTGACTATCGTGTGCCTCGAGGAAGGGTGCGAAAACTGCATGCGAGCTTTTCTTCAAATGCAAGACGCTGGTTTCAGCGTGGAGCAAGGACGATAGGAGTTCGCCGCACAGCCACTTGAAAAATATCACAGGCCGGGTGAACATCCCTCTTGCTCGAAAGAATCAGACTACTGGGTCGGCTTATCAGTTCCAACGCCATCCGCGATTGCGCCACTCACGCCAGTCCTGGTTGTCCCAGTTCTGGCCGCGCCATGATCCCCAGGATGACGAAGACCAATTCTGCCACCAGGATTGATTATCCCAGTCCCAGTCGCGGTTGGTGCGATCGGCGGCCTCGGCGTTAGCCGGGCTTTTGCCTTTTCCCTTCTCTGCTGCTCGGGCATATGTAGAGCCCTTGCCACCACCTGGCGGATGCTGCTGGGCATACTTCGGCTGGGCAGCACGACTTTGATTGGCCTTTTTGATGGTTTCATCAACCGTCTCCACCATGAAGGGTAGGTCCTTTGCCAAAACGGTCTGCAGGTCCGTACCCACTGCAGCGGGATCGTAGTTGAGGAGATCCACCTTGCCGTGGCCAAAAGTCTGTAGACGGATGCCCCCCTTTTGCCTGGCGATGTTGTGAGCGAAATCTTGGAACGAAAGGATGGCTCCGTACCATGTAAATGCTACTGGCGTATCCTCCGGCGTGGACGTTAGTCCCGCTGCGCACAACTTACCGCCAATGCCATCGTCTCCGGTAAAGAAAACGATACGACACTCTGGAACCTCGTCCGTGCGGAACTGGTGCGTGGAACTCGCCGCTCTGGAGGATCCAATAGCCAGCATGCGTTGCGATCGAGTGCGGCCAGGGTTCGGAAGGTAGGCGAAGCAGAGGCAGTCGAGGGCACGAATCGTTCTGCGTGTATATCCCTCTTTGGCCATTGAAATTGCGTATTCATTGTCATGATTGAACCTCGCCACGCAATCAGTGTAGCCCTTTTTCACGGCTCTCTGCTTTGCCACTTTGGCTTTCCGAATAACCTCGCCTTCTAAGGAGTTCATGCCACGGCCGGCGACATCTTTCGATGCGCTTTGAAGGCTTGGCCTCACTCCCACTCGTTCAGCGGCATCACCCATCTCCTGAAGCAGAGCTTCACGCCCACGTGCCAACAGCGTCCGTCTGCCCTGTGCCTTCAATTGACCTGGTCGAACTGGCCCTCCGCATTGAGAGCAAATCCTTTGGCCTTGAAGACACTCAGCTTTGCAGTGGTAGCATTTGATTTTCTCCAAAAACGCGGCGGATGGCTTGGTCTCACTACCAGCATAAAGTACTGGTTCTGGCCTTCCCACCGGCTCCTGGATTGCTTCAACTGGTGTACCCTCAGCATCCAGCGTCACCGTTGTCGCCATTCCGTCACCGATGTACACAGTCCTGATTGGAGGACCCGGCTGTGCAATGATGGTGCCTGGTTCAACAAGCGGCCTCTCCTCTACGGAGGGCATTTGCTCATCATCAGGAGCTTCATCGTCGTCAGCCTTTGCAGGGGCATCGGTGATAGCCAACGATCCCTCAAGCACATCAGCGACATCTGGAATGGGCGGTAGGGATGTTTCCTCAGCTGGAAGGGTACCATGTTCTTCATCAATAGGCGGTGCGAAATTGTCCTGAGTCGTCTCCTCAGCCTCGGGTTCATCAAGAACGATATCGATGCCGGCCTCAGCGTTAGCTGGGCTTTCACCTTGTTCCGTTTCATCAGGAGGGACAGCGCCTCCCGCACGGGACCAAAGTACGACATCGCGTTGCGTGTCATTGATGAACAAGATGGTCGAGCCGGGCACTGCCTCGGAGCACAGTATGCCATCAGACTCCGTAAGGAATAGATCGCAACCAGCTTCGAGGACCTCCCGGGTGTCAAAGACGATCTCAATCGGTGCACTTGCACGGAGTCCTGAACGTACCTTTTGCTCTTCGAGCGGCAGCGGCGCAAAATAACAATGCGCCTTCTCAGAACCTCCAAAACCAGGCAACAAACGATCTTCCAGAATCGCATACGCCGCATCATGTGTTGTGCGGTGATAGAGTCTGGGCGGCGCCTTATCAATCGGGATCAACGGCCTGCCCTCTCGGGCGGCATTAGCCAGCTCTTCAGAACGCTGCAGTGTAAGATATGCCTTTGCAATAGAGGCATTGTCAAGCTGCAGATTGCTGGAGTGGCCTTGCGTACAACCGACGTAGACCGGAAAAGCCGGTTGGCCAATTGCATCGGCAGCACTGTCCATTGGTCCGCGAAACATAAGGCGCTGTTTGTTGTCGGTGGCGATCATGTCGAGGAGGCTTCCTAAACCAATGTCGCTTCCAGGTCTGCATCGATTAGCAACCTCAAGCACTTCCATGGCTAGTACCCATGGCCCGCTCCACGATCGCATTTTAAATTGATTACCCTTGTTTTCGAAGTTGCCTCTGATCAGACCAGTGACAAATGTGACCATCTTGTGGTCACATCTGGGGTAGTGTAGGCCTGGCGTCATGTCTTTTTGGAACACTTCGATGTACTGGTCGGCCTCCTCTTGCGAGGGGCATTCGTTCCAGTAATCATACAGGGTAATGCCAGTCATCTCGGCGAAGTCGTAGGTATCATTCATGAACCTCATTCCGCGCGATCCCTGCACTGCGAGCTTGGTCAATCGCTGCTTGTCGGCCTCAGCCTTTGCGAGGCGAGCTCTTTTTGCAGCGTGCTCGGTGCCAGAGTCGCCAGACAGAATGCCTCCACCATAAATGGATGCGTCGATCGGCATTGGTCGAATATCGCCAGAAGATGAAGCCGCAGTACTCGCCGGGGTAACGGCCTCCACCTTAGGTGGGGCTTTGTTCCATTCCGGCGAATTGATCTCCTCTTCTGTTGCGAAAACACCGACGCTGATGACATTCTGAATCTTCATCTCCTTGAGGAAGTCGGGGACCTCAGGCGCAGGCAGTTCGGCGTGACTTTCGTCACGCTTCTCCTCCCAGTATGCGTCGTCCCACGGATCCTCCTCCGTTGGCTCCGCTTTGACCTGCTTGCTTCTCGTCATCCTCGCAAGAGCCGCTTGCAGGACATGGTTATCAACTGCGTAGCGACCACGGGAATCAAAATAATTTTCCGCAAGCAGTGATTGGAAGGCGGCTTCGCCCATTTTCGCTATTGCTCTGGAGGCGTAGCGCTCGGCGATCTCGATCTGCATGATGTGGGCTAAACCCGAAACCATCTTGCGGCGGGATTCGCTGTCCTCGCGGAAATGGACGTTGTCATTGTAGAGTGCCAAATTTCCAAGGAAGGGGTGGATGTCACAGGCGGCGAGTCCTCTACGGACCGCTTCGTCCTTGAATCGCGCAATGCATTCATCGAACTGCTTTGGCAACCCGTAGACGAAGCTGCGAATTCCTGTGCAGATCACAATGGACCCCACATATGGAGAACGGCGCTGCAGGTCTGCAAGCGCTTCAAGGTTTTGGCAAACTCTCCGACAGATCTTTTGCCAATCTCCGCGGGCCTCTATGGGCGATTGATGGTCCCACCACGTCGGGACGCCGGGGCTGCAAAATATCCCGTATCTGCCGACGATCTCATTCGCCATCCAGACAATCTGCACGTCCACCAGCAACTCTTGGTCGCCAGAGTAGCGCAGAGCCGTCTGGTCACAGAGGATCTGAGCCCTCTCCCGAAGTTCGGACAATGTTTTGCCCCACAGGGGTTCGTAAATTATCTCCCTGTATTGCAGATAGACCCCCGAGCTCGCTGCCTTCAAATCCGAGGAAAGGTCTGTCCTCGTTCTCTTGCCAGCAACGAAAACAGTCGTAGAGTCGGAGAGGAGGATGAGCACCCGCTTTCGGCCTCGATTTTCATCGGGCTTTAGCTGCGACATGCCAGACTGCGTCAGTGCTGCCACTCGGTTGAGCCCAGGATATCGATCCGTTTCAAAGCAGTTGTGAGCAGCCACTTGCACCGGCATGTACTGAAAAAGTGCTCGCAACTCTCCTTCGTCAATCGACTCTTGGAAGCCTATCGACTCGTGACTGATGACGGCCGCCCAAAGCTGGCGGCCCCAAAAATCGGCCAACTGCTCTTCGTAGGTCGCCATCGCTCTTCTACTCTCAGCTGCTACCACGGGACTAGGACCCGGCCTCAGCGTTAGCTGGGCTTTAGTTGTACAGTAAAGCGATGACAAAGCTGCGCATGCCAGTCCTTCATGTACCTTAGGTCCATCATTGTCCTTAGTAGTATGCACTTGCCAATCAGCATGCAATGCCGAAACCTTGGTTTTCGATGTCCTTAGTCGTCCACAGTCCTGGGTAGCTTCGAGCAGCAGCCGCTTCAATCGAAAAGACGATGCAAAGATCAGCGACCCGCTCTTGTGTTTCTCAAGACCGAAATCGTGTGCCAACTTAACAACAGTAGGCATACACCACATCTCGTTGTTAGCTGAAGCTTCCAACAGCAGGTGGGGCCTAAGACGTTTGGTTAATCGGCACAACGACATCAACGATTTCAGACATTTGTTCCATTCGTGGTCCGGCAGCGATGCAAAGTAGAGAATCGGTTTAGTGCTTCCCCCCTCGTCGCAGAGGGCACGAAGATTGTTAGCGATTTTTGACATAGCTTTCGGATTCATGGTTTCAAGTTTGTTCGGGACAGGGACAACACGACAGGAATCATTTCCTGACAAGGTGGTTTCACTAGCGTTCCCAAAGTCAAGCAAAACCCTGCAAAAGTCCATCGGCCTCGGCGCGAGCCGGGCGTCTGCAGGAGCGGCCGCCGCAGACCCGAGCCTAAAGCCGTGTTTGTTGAGGGTTTCAAGATCAGTTGTGGAAAGCTTGGGAAAACCACGAGAGGTATACGCGGTGATAGAAAAACGTTTTCCGGTATAAGGCAACACGCAGTGTTTCTTGGCTGGGTCAAAGACAAGAGGTTTGCAATGGGTGTCATGCACATCCCCTTTGATGGAACGTCCTTGAGCGTCTTTCTGGAACTGCGCCTTAGTATCCGAAACAGTCTGATCTTCAACCCACAATCCACCTCCTTTGTGGTCACCAAAGCTAACCATCAGGTTCTTAGAACCCTTTAAGTTATGGGAATCAGCATGAACTTTTGCCATGTTGTCCTTGCTAATCACCACTGAGGTCCATGTGAAACCTGAGTCGGGAGAATGAGCTTTCACGAACTCATTCAAGTACCTGGCAACTGCGGGATACCTAGTGGTGCTTCTGGTAACACCTTGCATTCCACCGTGTGTCCAAGTTCCGTACACTTGATAATAGCCTTGTTTCTTTGATGCAATGCGAGGTCGCTTGGATTTCTTAGCTGTATGATTTGATGCAATCTCTTCACACAACCTTTCCAAAGCATCACAGCCGTACTCCTTCAGGCGGGAAAGTTCTGAAGCAACCATCTCAACCTCCTGAATGGCAGCAGCTGCTTTAGCACGTTTGCCTTGAACCTCGTGTGGTGTAGGAGAGCGGCCTGGCTTTTCAGCCGGCTTCGCATTCTGCGCATCAGGTACATGATTGATGAGCCTAAGCGCGTGTTCCCACTTACCACGTTCAGCAAACGGTTTCGTGAAGATGTCTGCGACCTGTTCTTTGGTATCAACGTTGATCATGTTGAAATGGCCCTTTTCGAACTGTTGCTTCATCCATGCAAACGAAAGTCGTTGCGTCCTATCGGTGTGACGAAGCTTTTCACTGTCACCTTTCGCAATGATGGTGATTGTAGCTGGGTTATCTTCTAAGAACTGAACCTGAAACTTTTCAGAAAGATGAACATCCAAGCCATTTATATCCGCGACAGAGCGTCCTTCATGACTGAGTTCACCATACCTGATTTCATCAAGCTCCGGGTCAATCCTTGCAACGATTGTTTCCGTGACTTTAGGTGATTCCGCCGGCGGCCTGGTCTTTCGACCGGCTGCATTAGCGGTAACCTCTCCCCAAAGGTAACACCACAAGCTTAAGCTAGGCAGGCCTTGTGCTCTGATGCCGTGATTCGCTGAAACTACTTCACTTTCGGTGCTAGACGTCGTGATGCTGGTCTGTTTCTTTGAAAAAGCGTTCAACGGGTAGTAAGTGTTGGGCCCAACCAAGAACAGTGCGCATCCTGATGTGGATTTGGAATCAAATTCTCCTGCCCAATCGGCGTCACAGAAGAGCCACAACTTACAGTCCGAAATCTTATCGCCAATAAAACCCTGCATCGTGATGTCCAAGCTCGAATTAATGTAGCAGATCAGCCGATGTAAACCGACATCGCAATCCCTTGACCACTTCGTGACCCTAGAAGCGAGCGACTGGGTACACCGAAGTAAGTCCCACCTTGCCATTCTTGCTGCAAACAACACCTTCATGAGGACCCGACTGGCAATCGGTTGTAACCTCCCCTGGGGTTCGTTGCCTTCCACAGGTTTGGCTACTCTGTTCTCATGAAACGGCGTAGCTGCAAACTTCAGGGAATCACGTGAAACTTTAGCTAATTCACAGTACTTGTCGACACAGGAGACCAGGAAGTCCTTCATGTCATACGTAACAACGTTGACAGGCTTAGTCATAGCGGGGACGGGTTCCTTGATGATCGTATCAGTGCTCTTAAATCTAGACTGCTTAGCTTCGCGCTTAGCGTCTGACTTGCTTCTCATCGGCCTGCCCTTTCGGGCGGCAGCAGCGAGCTTAAAGTCGTCTGCCGACGTTGGCATGATAGAGAAGATTGTTTTGCCCGTCCACCACTCGTTTCGCCTAGCAGGGCCCCCCTGATTGGAATCATCCTGTATCTGATCTCCATTCTCAAACTCTGTTATGCGTTCAGTTCCCAGAGTGGGAAACTGTCTCATGTCGTCTTCACTTGGTACGTACAAACGCTTTCTGGGGTACCTGTGATGTCTGATTGCAAGCGCAGCATCCGGATCAACCTCCCAATAATCTTCTGTTCTACTCGGCCTGGAGTTTCCTCCGGCTGCTGGTGCTGCAATTTTCTTGTCGAAGACATAAGCAAAAGGATGTGCGCTGCGGTCAAGCATAACACCGTTCTGCTCTCGATGATTGCAACCAAAGTATCTCCCAAATGGTTCCGAAGGATCCATATCCAAAACCTTCCCAATCCCCTCCCATCCCTTAGCAAGATTGTCCTTGGGTCCTGCCATTTTGAAATCGTCGACGTAGACGACGAGGAGGAGATCTAATTCCGGATGGTAAAAGATACTTTGCCATATATCTGGAAGAACCGGGATCCACCCTATGCTCTTCAACTGAGCAGTGCAGTGTCGTTCCCAGATGCCGCCGCTATCAGGATGTCCATACAAAGCGAGTCTGAGAGGACAAACTGGGTCGCGAAAGTTGCGCCACTCGGGCGGTCGACGATTCTTGGGAAGTCGAACCCAAGTCGCAATCCCTTTGAACAAGGCTTGAGTATACGCTTGTCGAGCATCAGCTTGCTGTTTTGCATAGCCTGGTTGGCTTCCGAATACATCGATGATTTTACCCGCTTCCATACTTGCAGGGCTAGAGCCCAGTTCGGCGAAGATCGCGTGATCCGCATTTTCATCTCGAACCTGGTTCCCCTGGAACACAGAGCGTCCCTTGTAGTACTTAAGCGGATTACCATCCTGCAACTCGGAACCCTTAAGGCTGCAAATCTCGAACACGTTCCCGAAGTGAGCCTTTTCGCCTTTTGCCTTGGTTTCAGACAAGACGTCGTCGTACTCACGAACCTGTTTCTCGAGCCAACACCCTTTATCAAGAAGTTTCTTCCATTCTTTGTCCATAGCAGCCTGAGCCTCAGGGTTTCTGGCAACATCATTCTGATTGATAAGCTTGGCAACCACAGCGAAAAGATCCTCGCAAGTTTCCTCAAGCTTATCCAGAAATAAACCGTGCAACCTCTTCCCATCCTCAGGCGTCCTCGGTCGATGAGGTTCTCGATGTCCAAGGAGAACAGGCATAGCGGGAGCTTCTTTCTCTCGTTCTTCTTTTAATCTAGCTTCCTCCCGCGCAACCTTCTTCTCCCATCGTTCGATTTCCTCTTTTCGTTGTTGTGCGGAATACATGTGCCAGAATTCAGACGGGACATCAGGAGGTCTTTTGGAGCCTTTCTTGTTCCTCACAAGTCTAACCCCATCCCAATTGTAACCAGCAGGAACCGGTCTACCATCAGGATATTTCGTGGGATCAAACAGATCACCTTTGGAACTAGACGATGGCTCACTGGGCCTAGGCGCGGCCTCACCTTTCGGTGGGCTTTGATCGTCATCGGGTTCGGGTTCGGATAAGCCGATTTCATCAAGAAGCTCGCCTGCCTCACGAAGTCCCCGTTCCTTTTCTTCATCTGAAGCATGAATGTTCTGATCATCCAACAGTGGAACCTCGTGTGCCTCGCGATCCTTGATCCTTCCCGATTGAAGTGGGAACTCAAAACTTCCCTCAATCAACTCAACGCGCTTAGCCCTGATGACCTTGAGGTTTCCGTCCTCAATGGCAAACTGTGCGTCTTTCACGGGTGCAATCAAATACTCCTTCTTCCAAACAAACCCTGGTTGGATATGGTATCCCAGGAAGATCCCTTCAACCCCAGTTGACGAAAACTTGGAAGTCTCCGGAACATTCTGTTTAGGGTTATGCCAATACAAGACCTTAGCTCCGAAAGGAACAATCAATCCCGCAAAGGACTCCCCAAAGCGTGCCTCCCATGGGATTTCACCAGTATCCACTCGCTTTGTGAGATTGAGCGCAATGGAGTGGTGCTGAGCTGCTAAAGGCCAAAACCGTTCTGGAAGACCGGCTTGCTCCAAGTTCGAGCGCGTACCCTCTAGTACGGTGCGGATTTCCCGTTCGATGACGGCCTTAGTTTCATCCACGTACTCTCTAGAGGTGTTGTGCCTACATCGGAGTTCCTTCACAGCTGCTCCTAACTCCGGCGCGTTGTCAGAGTAAATAACCCCAACTTCGTCTTGCGTACCGAAAAAGTGCAGAAGGTCCTCATGCACTTGTTCCGATGATTTTGTTGCGCTAGGATACAAATACCTAAATTGCGAAAACACATCTTTGATAACAAGCGCCACCCTCTCATCCTGAAATCCAAAGTCCCTCAGATCTCTTGTCACGAGATGATCAATAGTAACATGATCCCCATACTTTTCACTGTGTATGGTCGAAGACCCCCCCTTTCTTCGAGCTTGGGGAGATAGCATCTTCGCCTTTTGGCACACTTTGCAGAATGGGTTCTTAGGACGATGGCAGAATTGATGATGGATGCTTTCGGCCTCGGCGCGAAGCCGGGCTTCTTGCGAGATTTCCTTTCCCTCATCTTCTTCCTTGTCACTATCGGGCTCGATTAAGGGGTCGTCCTCGGGTCTTTTGAAAGCAGTAATCGACAGAATTGGCGATCCATCAATCTTTTGATTTTTAACCCTTAGACTTCTGATGTCAACAGAATCCTCAATCTTGCTCCAAGCAGAGTCCTTGTAGATCCAAGTGGTCCTTAGCACGAACCTTGGATGACGAGGTGCAGGTACTCGCAAAGCCTTTGGCCGATGACCAATAATGATCTTTGATGCGGCAATTTCACTGCTAGTGATCCAACCTGGCTTGGCTAAATCTTTAGGCTTGATTGCAATTGGCGGTGCAGCATTGATTGCTTCTTCTATCTCGGAGTCGCTGTGGACGACTCTTTCATCCCCGGCCGGTCCTCTCGGACGGCTTTCTACTGGAAACCCGAAGACTCGTCCTCCGCAGGTGCCGCCAGTTCAACCTTGACTGTACCGGCGTTAAACACCTGAGTTCCAGCAGATTTCTGGGAATCATCAGCGCTTGCTGGGCTCGCTACCGAGTCATCATTTGAGATCACTGGGACTCTACCCTTCATCTTACACTTGATGACTTTACCATCGGGAGCTATAAAGTATGGAACCTTGCCCGCAGGCCAATGGAAATCATATCCATCGTCCATGCATCTTCTCCCAACAGAACAAACCGGTGGCGTGCTTTCCAGTAGATAGCACTCAATGTTTTGCTTCAGTTCAGGCATCGGGATGTTGGTTGATTTGATTCCCTGAACTGGACCATTAGCTGTAATCAAGTTGACCGGCCTACTAGCGTTTTCGATGGGAGCCTCTGGGTAGTAGATAGAGTGATCGTGCCTACTGATCAGATCTTCTTCACTGCCAGTATCGGCGAGGAATTCTAGTCCCGCATTAAAGCTAGAGCATGCTGTTCTTTCCACACTAGAACACAGCTCGCACTTCAACACTGCAACTGGGATCTCACCCTCTTCGCAGTCATCTGTGCACTCGTACTCACAGTGGCTTTCAATCCCATTGAGCATACAGGACATGATCCTGGCAAGCTCGTTCGCTGTTCTTATGGCCGTGCTTAGGTCCTGAACTGGAGGCTTTGGGCAGCTTTCAGCATCCAAGTAACAAACTTCGAAAGTTCGCGGTTTGGTCCTATGCTTCTTACCCTTACCATCCAATGGAATCTCCCGAATGCTTGGCTTCTCCTTGAACCTTAATTTCTTGAACGTTCCTGAAGCATCACCCTTAACGCCTTGCCCATTGGGCACAGCTGCCAGCGCATACGAAATGCAACAAGCTGCCGTGCGTCCGCCAGACTTTTCCTTGCTCTTGGACCTGCCCCTTTGTTTCTTTTCCTTCTTTGCTTTAGGATCCGGGGTCGGACTCCTAGGCTTTTCATCGTTCTTCGCAGGGGCGGCCTGCTCAGTAGGAGCGGCGTCAGTTGGATTGGGCTTATCTTGATGCAGGAACCTACAGTCTTTGCCTTTGTTGCACTTGCCTTTCTTCCAAAAGGTGCAAATCGCGTTGATCTTCTTTTGAGGCGTTCGATGAGGACTTGGGGATCTTGACTTTGGTTTGTGGAGAAACTTACACTTGTCGCCTCTTGTGCATTTTCCTTTCTGGAAGTCGTAACAAACCTGTTGTGTTTTGGGACTCTGAGATCTAGGCGGTGTTCGTTGGCTCGATCCTTTGCTGCTTGTTCTGGATTTTGAGCTACTTCGGGACATGCTTCTTCCACGGCCTCCTCGTGAAGAGGGGCGACGTTCAGATCCGTACGCTGGGGCCCCGTATCTATCGCCATGCGACTTAGCGATGCGGTCACGGTTCTTACGCATCCGTTCTCTAGTTAGATGCTCCCTAATGGCATTGACAAGGAATTCATACGTGTGTACGGGGTTTCCTTCCTTTGCCCTGTCGTACAGCTGAAGATCGTACTTGATGTGGTGGGATTTCCGAATTTCCCTCAGCAAAATGTCCCTCAATGTAACTTCATCCGGAACATGACTCATTCCAGCAATCACCGACTCGAAGTTGTAAAGGAAGGTAGCCAAATCGTCCCCAACCAACTTCACTTTCAAAAGGTCTTCTACGCTATAGAGGCTTCCGACTTCTTCATTAGTCTTAAAGTGTTGATGAAACATCCACAATACTTGTCTTCCCCTGACGGCACGTCCTCCTGTGGCCTCTGTTTCTTTGAAGTTTAGGACTTGCCTTGAAATCTCTCCTCTAGCGACTCTGGTAAGTGCAGCCAACAACTTCGTGTCCAATGTTAAGAATTTCCCAGTGTCATGTAAGGACTTGAGGGTAGCCTCTTTATCATATACTTCCTGCACCCAGCGAAATGCCTCATCCGGGCGATCGCTCGCAGCCCGCACAATCTCGCGGACCGAGATCCGCCACGATCGGTAGGTCTCTGGATTAGGGTAATCGGGAAGCTTGATACTTTCGGCTTCTTTCACCTTTGGTTTGCCCTCTTCATCTTCGGTCTTAGGGGTAAGCAAGCGTGCTGCCCTAATCAATGCCTCAGCTCCGAAATCAACATGTGGAACCCCGTCTGGGTCAACAGTCGCCGGCTTACCCGCTTGGGCAGCTTTAGGAGACTTTTCCTTTTGTGGCTCTCTGTTCTCAAACCCAGGTGGTACAGAAGTTCCTTGCGGAGGTTCCTGAGCTTGCGGCGTTCTTCCGAAGATGTCCTTCATGTTCTCGGGAATCTCAAATGGATTTGAGAACGGGACAGCAGGATTAGGTCCTGGCTTCGGCGTGGCATATTGTTTGCCCGCTTCGTCCGCATTGGCTTCCATTCTTAGGGCTCGTTCTGCGGCAGCCAGTTCATCCTGCAGTCTGTCGTTTTGTGCACTCATTTCAGCGATTTCAGTAATGAAACGCCGTTCCATACTCGCTTCGGTTTCTTCAAGAACTTGTTTGAATCGCATTCCAAGAAAATCAAGATGTTGTGCTTTGTTGCGTTCGCTCTCAGCAATCAGAGTAGTTCTGAGCTTGGCGATTTCCGACTGATGTCGTTGTTGGAAAATTGATTCCAGAATGTTCATTTCATTCCTGCATGTTGCAACTTCGTTCAACAAAAACTTTTCCCTTTGGGATGCGTTGAACTCAAATTCCGCAAACTGTGCTTCGCATTCTGCCATCTTCACCTCATGAAGGCGCTCGGCCTGTTCAGCCATGCCAGCCATTCTCACAAGATTATCATGCGATTGTTGGTTCAGAATGCTTGCGTGTCTTCTTTCAGCATCTGCCTCCGTTCGCTCTATTGCCATTCTTTGTTGTTCGGCTGTTTCACCCTGGTTCACAACATTGTACAAGGTATACTGTACGTTTGAGATGTCGACCGTTGGATTTGAGACAAATGGAGATAGGGTAGGACCCACTGGACCGAAGATCCTATCAAGTGCTTGGGATCCTGAGCTCGGTGCCGTAGGGCCCGCGCCAGCTGCTGTAAGTTGTTCATCAAGCAGTCGATCTCTTGTTTCGTCGTCCATCTCGTCCGATGATACTTCGGTTGTTTCTCCCTTCTCAGTAGTGAGCAGAGAGGGCGAAGTACTCATGTACCAGTGTGAATACCAGTGTAAGAATACCACGGAGACAAAGTCAGCGAATACGGCTGATAACCTATAGAATACACCAAAACCGTTAAGCTATGAGCGGTCGCGCTAACCTTTTACTCAGAGGGCTTGGGCACAATAGTCAGCGGTATATAGTACACAACATGATGACTGTACACGACCATACAAACTCCTACGCAAGCTGCGATGCAAAACTACAGCATTCTCAGTACGGAGTGCGCACAGAAAAGCACACACACACACACACGCGCGCGCGCGCGCGAACGCACGATCGACACTTTCTGTAAGCCCTCAACCCCCGTGATGAGTCATGGCCCCATGCGACTATGCACGGCCCTGAAACCACCGAACACCACCCTTAGGGGGGTAGGGGGGAAGGGGGGGTGGGGGACGATACTTCCTTAAATAGGCCTTATGATGTCCTTATTATGGGCATTAAGGCGCCCTACCCTAATTAAGGTCAAGGTCTGTTGATCCTGATTAAACAAAGCCCTTTCAAGTCCTACTTGGAGGTTCATGGGTAGATATAAGCAGGGTTATAAGTAGGGTTATTATACTTATAACCCATATTAGGGGACTTATCACCCTGCTTATAACTACCCATGAACCCTAAACCCTATACCCTGATAGAATCCCTATAGATCCCTTGAAAGGGACCCTTAAAGGGACCCTTGTAACTACCCATGAAACCTCCAAGCACAAACCCTCAGACCGAAACTCCTACCTCCCGAGCTCCCGACATCCTCCAGTTGAAACCCCGAAGCCTCAAAATGGGAGTTTCCAAAGATAAGGGACCCTAATATAGTTCCCTAAATAGTAGGATCCTTATTACATGGACCCGCATAATAAGGTACCCCGAATTATCCGGAAACCTTAAACCCCCTATAGAGCCCTTTGAAGGAATCCTCATAGCACCCGTTTGGTAGCCCTTTAAAGGATCCCTTAAAGGTGCACCCTAATTGTCTCGGAAACTCCTAAACCCTAAACCCTTTATAGAACCCTTATTATAGATCCACTATAGTAGGGTCCCCTATTTCCGGAAACCCTAAACCCCTATAGAGCCCTTTCAAGGAACCCTCATCAGTACCCTTTTGGTAGCCCTTTAAAGGATCCCTTAAAGGTGCCCCCTAATTTTCTCGAAAACTCCCATAGACCCTAAGCCCTTTAAAGAACCCCTATAGATCCCGTTAAGGAACCCTTAAATCCTGAACCCTAAACCCCAGAACCCTAAAACCCCCAAACCCTAAACCCCCAAACCCTAAACCCCCAAACCCTAAACCCCAAAACCTTCAAACCCCAAAACCCTAGAACCCCAAACCCTAAACCCCCAAACCCTAAACCCCAAAACCCTAAACCCCAAAACCCTATAACCCCAAAACCCTATAACCCCCAAACCCCTAAAACCCTAAACCCCCTTCGATGACCCTGGGAGCAAAACGCAAAGACGGCCTCCTCCGACTGAGCCTCGAGGCCGCCGGCCGCGCCTTTTTTGGGGTTAAAATAGGAGGGCTCCTTTAAAGGGTTCAAGGGGTTGTATAGGGATAGGGTTAAGTACAGGGGTTGTTCAAGGGTTTAGGTGTAGGGTTAAAATAGGAGGGTTCCTTTCAAGGGTTCAAGGGGTTCTATAAGGGATCTATAAGGAGGTTTAGGGTTAAATATGGGAGTTTCCGAAAATAAGGGGTACTTTATCTTGGGGACCTGGAAAAAGGGGTTCTATAGGGTTACGTGTAGGGGCTCCTTTAAAGGGTTCAAGGGGTTGTATAGGGCTAAAATATAAGGGTTCCTTTAAAGGGTTCAAGGGGTTGTATAGGGCTAATATATATATATATATATATATATGGGTTCCTTTCAGGGGTTCAAGGGGTTCTATAAGGGATCTATAAGGGGGTTTAGGGCTCAGGGTGTGTAGGGTTTAGGCTCAGTGGGCGATGGTTTTAGGGTTAAGATTGAGGCCCTTATACGGAATAGGGTTCCTTTGAAGAGTTCCCTACAGGGTTCCATAAGGCATCTACAATAGGGGTCAATGATATAGGGGCTCGTGGCGGAAGCATCCTACTACCCGTTTAAAGGCAGGATACCCCTTCCTAGAAACTCGCAAATGATCAGGCTCGTGTTCTATGATCAGGAACCTACCAAAACAAAGAGCAGTAGTAATTCAGTCACACCCAATATTGAACCCAAGTCAAGCTTGCACGCCGACACCCTCAGTGCTACCACGTGCCTTTGACAGACAGTTCTGTGGAAGCCGCGAAGTCAGCACCATGGCGGTAGATGATGGCCTTGGGGACTTCTTGCCTTAGGGCTGTACCGAAGCTTATGGGACTGAAAGTTTGGGTTTATGCCGCAAATACACTAGATTCCCGAACAACCTTAAACCCTTGACCTGAAGGCTTCAATCTCAAGCCCCTTGCCTGCAAAAATGCAAGGGGCTTTTGTTGCTATGCTGTGCTAGGAGTGTACTACTACTACTACTACTACTACTACTACTACTACTACTACTACTACTACTACTACTACTACTACTACTACTACTACTACTACTCCTGCTGCTGCTGCTACTACTACTACTACGACTACTACTACGGACTATAAACGAGGCTGGCATTGATTATGCACACCCTTACATTCGGGTGTCGTCCGGGTGTCGCTCTTGAATGCAGGCCAGTGCACCGCACAGCGCTCCAGCACAGATTGCTCGACAGCAATGTAGTGCTGCCTCGGATGTAGAGTCTGCTTCTGTGGGTTTAGGGTTTCATTTTTTCGGATACCTCTGAAGCTTACCTTTGGTTAGTAAGGAATGAAGAATGGTAGTAGTAGTAGTAATAATAATAATAATAGTTTACTTGTACCCCATTCCTCCATTCCCTACTAGCCGAAGGTAAGTCAAGGGGCTCTTTTAAGGGTTTAGGTTGAATTTGCCGCTGTGGCTGAGGGTTCCGGGGAGAAGGCTCGGAGTCCGCCCCCGAAGGATCAAGGGACTTCCGAACTGGGGTTTAGGGTTTGGGGTAGGGTTTAGAGTTTAGGGTAACTACTGGGGTTCAGGGTTTTTTGGGGTAGGGCTTAGAGTTTAGGGTAACTACTGGGGTTTAGTTTAGGGTTTTTTGGGGTAGGGTTTAGAGTTTAGGGTAACTACACCCATAACTGCTTGCAGCACTGACTCAGGTATGCATTGCTGTACTTATAAATACACACGAATCTTTGGGCCGAGCCCATTCTGCCCCACTGTAACAGTCTTGCAAGTTACTGCGTCTAACTATAGCATTCGCTAAACGCCGACGTGAACACTACTGCCTATCCATGCGATTTTGATGGTTGGTGCCAGGCTAAGACTTGAAGCTATGCGTGGCGGTTGCAACTATGAGGATCATCATGGACAACACCTTAAACCCTGATACCGCTACCTAACGCCAAATCCGAAACCCGAACCTCATACTGCCCAATACGAGCATGACCCAACATGATTCTTCAAAACCTAATGTAGGAGGCCGGAATAATTAGAATAGGGTTTTGGTTATGCTATACTATAAAGTTGCTAAGGAATCCCACAATAGTATAGGTAATTATTAAACCTCCTAGTATAGATCCCCTGCAGTAGCCCTTACAGTAGCCCTTATACACCCCTTTGAAGGAACCCTACACTCTAAACCCTACATTAGCCGAGGGGCAGCTTGATCCCCTGCTCTGTGGACTTCGTATAGCCTGGCGCTTTTTCCGATCCGCAACCACAGAAGATTCTCTGGGGCGCAGTCTCTTTAAGGAGCCTACTGGGATTATGGTTTAGGGCTTAGGGCTTGGGATTTTGGATCCAACATGCTGTCATAGGGTCTTGTGAGGTGTTATTGTGTTTTATCAGGTTATAAAAGGTTTTATGAGGGTTGCAGTTGAGGGTGTCTGGGCTGCGTTGCGGATTTAGGAGCATGAACTACGTAAGGGTTATGTTGTATGAGGAATCCTTGAACCTTCTTCGTGTTGCAGGCTGAGGCTTGGCTTTGCGCGACTTTGCGCTTCGGGGTTCAAGGCGGTCTTCGTCTCAGCGCAGTGGTCCTCTTGACATCCCGTCTTCAAAGCTTCGTGGCTCTGCATAATATAAGGGTTCATGATGGTTCATGATTCATGTACAGGAAATCCAAGCGGCTCTGCGAACCCTTAAACCCCAAGCCCTGAATCTCAAACGTGAAGATGGCAATCTACGGGCCTCATGGTTTACACCTCGACCATGGGCTCAAAACCCTTCAAACCTAAACCCTGGAAGGATCCCCTGAGCTCGAAACGAAAACCCCTTAACCCCAAAGCCGAAAGGCAGGAAAGCCAAATGCTGGCGTAGTAGTCGCCGACCTGGGGTGGGAGCTGCATCACAGAGGCTTCTCACGCGGCTCTGGCGTAGGCCCGTACTAGTAGTGGCATTAGTAGGAGTAGTAGTAGGAGTAGTAGTAGTAGTAGTAGTAGTAGTAGTAGTAGTAGTAGTAGTAGTAAGTATGACGACTACCGCTGCTGCTGCTACTGCTTCTACTGCTTCTGCTGCTACTGCTGCTGCCGCTGCTACATTGATACCACTTCTGCTACTGCTGCTACTACTACCACCACCACTACAACTACAACTACAAGTACTGCTACTACTACTACTACTACTACTACTACTACTACTACTACTACTACTGCTACTTTTTCTTCTACTTCTACCACCAGTTTCAACAGGTTGATTGTGAGAAGGCTTCCATTTAGGGTTCTACCCTGAAACACCAATGTAAAACCATAGAACACCCTCAGCGCATTCCGCATGCCTGTCGCCAACGGACGAGGCGATGAGTGATGCTGTCGATTTCCTGGGGAAAAGGAAAGCCCTAAACCCTAAACCCTAAACCCTAAACGAAAGGAAGAGCAAGAAGCCGGAAGCCGAAAATTGGGCTATAGGTTTACGCTGTAAGGCTAAATCGCCCTTCCAGTGCAACATAGAATTGCAAACGATCGGAACGTGGTTTGGCGACACAATACATGTTTAGCTCTACGATAGAAATATTTTGCTGAAAGCCGGTGCTTACATCTCCACGCGGACAACTTCTCCATCAAGCCAGAAACCTCCTAACCTTTCTCTCTAAATCCTAAGTTGAATGGGTTTGGCTCCTTGACATTGACCTCTAGACAGCAAACTTGAACCCACTGAACGAAAAGTGACATGCGAATTTATACCGACCCCTCTTCGAGAGCGCACAATCAAGAACAGAACTGAAGGCTAAAGGCTTAGGGTTTGGGTTTTGGCAGCGCCGCGGGATGCGTATCGATCATGTTCTTGATCTCATTGACGATCTCTGGCACCTGCAATGTCACCCCATTAATTAGTTCTTCTTGGGCTGTGTAAGGCGCAAACGCACTTTGCGACCCTAAACCCCTCCGAACCCTCAACAGAACCCTCAAGGGTTCATTTAAGGGTTCTTTCAAGACTACCTTTAACGTTAAGGGTCCTTACGCTGCCGGTCAGCGGAGTATAGGGTCTGCGTTAAAGGAACCCCATTACAGTAGCCTACAATACCCTTTAAGAGAACCCTATTATAGACCCCCCAAAGTACCCTAAACCCTACCTTAACCTACAAAAAGTAGGGTCTCTATACATTCCATATTAGGGTTTATAATAAGAACATACAAAAAGTAGGGTGTAGTAGGTTAAGGTAAAGAACCCTACACTACAGGATCCCGAAAACGGGAGGGGCCTTTGGGATGTCCTCCAAGCGGAGCTTCAGGTCGAAGCGGATGCGGCGATTCCTCGCTAATTCCGAGTTTTTCGTGCTTTTTTAAGGCTTTGGGGATCTCTAGGCTTCATTTCAAGGACTTTTAAGGATTCTCCTTGGGCTCTATAAAAGGTTTGGGGTTTGGGGATGAAGGGTTTAGGGTTTAGGGTTTAGGGTTTGGGGTTTAAGGTTTAGGGTTTGGGGTTTCAGGGTTTAGGGTTTAGGGTTTAGGGTTTAGGGTTTAGGGTTGAGGGTTTAGGATTACATAAGGACCGGCTAAGGAGTCTGTACGACCCGTTTTTGCAGCTTCTACGCGGGTTCGGGTCAAGACTTTCCCTCGAAACGTTTCGCTCGAAACCTATTGGCACCCAAAACCCAAACCCTTAACAGTTTCGATAAAATCCTAAACCCCTAGTTTAGAGAACTGCCCATATGGGAGATTCCGCAAACAGGGGTACCTGATTGTGGGGTCCTTATAATTGTGATCCTACTATTTAGGGTACTATATTAGGGTCCCCTATTTTCGGAAACCCCCATGTGGGTTGCACAAGGAGGGATAACGTGCCGTGGAAACCCCTCTGACTCTGACAGGAGGAGCCTTAGACTTCGAGCATCAGGGATTTACCTGGGCCCCTAATGGGAGTGTCCAAGAATTAGGGGTTACCTTATTTGGGGGTCCTTATAATAAGGATCCTACTTAGGGTACTAAATTAGGGTCCCCTATTTTCGGAAACCCCCGAATAACCTACCACTTTAAGAGCCTATATACGGAAATCTAAGATGTCGGTCCGCCGAGCAGCGTCATGCGGGAGTTGTTCTGAACCAGCATCTGCACGATGCCTGAGCTCAGCAATAATTGTAATCAGGAACGCGCCTGCGTCTGACACTGACACTGACACTACCCTAAGCACCCCCATCGAAAGCCCGAGCTCTTTCGCTGAGATCCTTGCGGAAGTTCGGCACGTAGAGGGGGCGCTTGTCCCACTGGATGACCTTCCTCTGCAGCTTCGGGGTTGCAGCTAACTCGGGCGTCGAAGCTACAGCCTCCACTTGTCGCGATAGAAGTGGTAATCGTGACGATGAAAGTCAGAGCGATAGCTATAGAAATGATAACAGAAATCGAAACAGTAGCAGCAACCGCATTAGTGGTAGTGGTGGTGGTAGTTGTTGCCGTCGTCGCAGCAGCTGCAGCAGCAGGAGTAGCAGCAGCAGCGGAAAAGCAGTAGCAGGAGGAGGAGGAGGAGGATGAGGAGGCCCAGGCTTGATTCGAGTTGAAACGAAACGGCATAACAGCTCTTCTAAAGCCCTTTCGAAATCACATTCTTCAAAACTTTGGAGAAAGCAACCCCTTATAGAACCCCATAACAGAAGACCTTACGGTTGCCACCACGCAGAAAAAGATCCAGAGACCGAGAACTCAACGCAACGGCCCCAGCAGAGCCCCCAGAGGCCGGATGCCAAGGCTTTGTCCGAGACTTGCACGCTATGCTATGCTAGGTGTCGATTTCAGCAGTTCCCAAAAGTATTCATAACCAGGGCTCTGAACTACACAATAAGGGAAGTTAAGACTTGTCCAAAAACGATACAGTACCTAGGTATGTTGATGGGCTGACTATCTGGTCCCAGCTCTAGAAAACCCTGATCACTTAACCCTCAACCTAAACCGCAAAACCCCCAAACCCAAAAAATTCAAATCAACAGGCCCCAAACCCTACACCACTAAACCCTAAATCCTCAACTCTCTCGAGCCTAAACTCCTAAACCCTAAACCCTAGACCCTGAACTCCTAAACCTTAGGCCCTGAACTCCTAAACCCTAGGCCCTAAATTTTAGACGGCTTGCGCCGAAGATGCGCCAGCGCAGGTTGTGGTTTGAAGAGCAGAACGAAAGCGGGTTTGATGGAAAGCAACCGACAACCACAATTCAGTTTAAGTAAATTGGTAAGTTTCTCAAAAAGCAGTTCAAGCAAATTGAAACAAGAGCCCGAACGGAGGTTTAAGTAAATTGAAGGCACCGAAGCAAAGCAAAAGGGAGCAGAGCAGAGCAAGGCAGGGTTGCAGAGCTAAAACGCCCAATTTGGGGGCCCGAACCCCCTCCAAGCCCACAAATTTGGCTTTTTTGCCTTTTCCAGACCCCCTCCAAAGCCGCCAAATCGGGTTTTTTTGCCTTTCTCCAGACCTGTTGTGGCCTTTCTCCAGACCCGCTCCAAAGCACCAGATTGTGCTTTTTTGCCTTTTCCAGACTTCCCAAATTGGGTTTTTTTGCCATTTCCAGACCCCCTCCAAGCCCCCAAATCGGGTTTTTTTGCCTTTCTCCAGACCCCCTCCAAGCCCCCAAATCAGGATTTTTGGCCCGTCTCCAAACCCACTCCAAAGTACCAAATCTGTATTTTTGGCCTTTTCCAGACCCCCTCCAAGCCCCCAAATCGGGTTTTTTGCCTTTCTCCAGACTCCCTCCAAAGCCCCAAATTGTGCTTTTTGGCCTTTTCCAGATCTCTTCCAAACCCCCAAATTGGGCTTTTTTGCCTTTTCCAAACCCCCTCCAAAGCCGCCAAATCAAGTTTTTTTGCCTTTCTCCAGACCCCCTCCACCAAAATGTGCTTTTTTGCCTTTTCCAGACCCCCTCCAAAGCCGCCAAATCGGGTTTTTGGCCTTTCTCCAGACCCCCTCCAAAGCACCGAATTGTGCTTCTTGGCCTTTTCCAGGCCCCCTCCAAGCCCCCAAATCGGGCTTTTTGCCTTTTCCAGACCCCCTCCAAGCCCCCAAATCGGGTTTTTTGCTTTCTCCAAACCCGCTCCAAAACCCCAAATCGGTATTTTTGGCCTTTTCCAGACCCCCCTCCAAGCCCCCAAATCGGTTTTTTTGCCTTTCTCCAGAATCCCTCCAACTCCCCAAATTTCGGGGTTTGGATGGGCTTGGAATTGGGGATTTGGGGCTGGGATTTGGACTGGAATTGGGGATTTGGGGCGTGGGGGCGAAAATGGAATTATCCAAAAACTTTTGGGATTAGGGCTACCGTGTCTTGCCTGACATTGGCAATTGGCAACATGAAACTGCGCCATACTGTCGGCGGCGGCGTAAAAAGACGACAATGGCTGCCACCAGCGTCATAATCAAAGGTCTGGACAACCACATCCGTGCCATGATGCAGTCGGGATGCCGGGATGGAAAAAGGAAGAATAATGCTGGTCTTGGGCACGAGACACGCGGCAGTATGCAAAGAAAGACATCCAAACCGCCAAACATGTGCAAGCACTTGCTGTCTGATCCAAAAGCAATCCAAAAGCAATCCAAAAGCTATCCAACAGTAGTGAAACGGTAGAACGCGACTGAGGCTTGCACGTGGCGGCAAAACTCGTGCCCAGCGCGGTTGCACCTCGACTTATAGGTAAAGGCACAGCAATGAATTACCAATTAGAACCTGCTATCGGACTCGATTCCATCCCAGGCTTGCCCAGCCAAGCCGCCCGGCCTGAATGGATCGAGCACGTCAAGACCATGGCTAACTGTTTGGCGGCAGCTTCGCAGCGCATTATTGCAGCGGTTGCTTGGGTCACTATCAAAGATTCCAGAGATTCCAGAAATTCCAAAAATTCCACGGACCGACACGGCCATCCATACTGCGAAGTGTACCACAAGTGGTCGTTTGTCAACCCAGCTTGGGATACGGCACGAGCACTTCCGGCTTGTGATTTCGACTTATATTTTTTCGTAAAAAACGCCTGACACCTTCTCATGCCCTTACCAAACGATTCTGGTCAGGTTGTCGCGCAGCAGTGCCGGCCGCAAACTCACGCGTATAACTATGTTGCAAGTGTAATCAGTCACAAACACATTACCCGAGACTCTGCGGCAGATGCGATGCGAAAAAGAGGCTGGTGGCAACTTTTATGTGCAGTGACCAAAATAAATGCAAATGCGAGTCAAGGCCTTAGTGGCAACAAAGGTAGGCAACTACAGCGTTCCAGGAATCTCGAGCTTAAACATGCAGCTAAGCGTGAAGAACTGAGTGCCAGACTGCCTCTTTCGATGCAGCGACCAGAAAAGACCTTAGCATCACAAACGCTGAAGTGGTTAAGTGTGATTAAGTACAAATGATGCATGCAGGCACGTGCACACCGCAACTTTTTAACACCACATGAGGATGGAGTATGCCAGTGAAGATGTGTACTCGCCTAGAAAGAGTATGGAAGAGCACCTTCCATCATCAACAGCCTTTTCGCATGCCGTCATGATCTCTTGTCGGAGATCGATAGGCCCATCTCTGATCACGTTTGTCAGCACGTCGACTTCATGACTTGGGCATAAGCGCTGAAGGTAGAATTCATGGGAATGCCAAAGGCTCATAAGTCACAAGGCCGTCATGACTCTGCGATGGCATCATCGGATGCACAGCTGAATCTCGCAAGTCATGGTGATTGCTCATAGGGCATAATACCACAGAGCACGGAAATGCCTTCAAGAGTCGGTGAAATGAATGCAGTTTCCATTCAGGGTTCGTGGTAGTGCTGCTCTGGTCGAGCTGCCGTAAAGGCGTCTTGTTGCCCAGCGTGTTGATGTGTGGGCTGCCAAACACAATGACCGCAGGACTCTCGTTGTGACAATGAGTCTGGACCAGCTTCGGATCCGTAGCATCAACCTCATCAAGGACTTTCAGGTGGCGGTAGACTTGCCGCATCCTGCTCGTCAGAAGGGCTTGTAACCGTCCGGGTTCACCCGCCGATGGGAAACAAAAATCTGTCACGTAGATACGGGTGTTCATCAATGAGGTCAAGGGCTGAGGCAAGCTTGCAGTTCGAAGAACATGGAAATTCATGCATAGCAATGCTTTTGTTTGCCCTTCAAAACAGTCATCGCGAGCCCATTTTGGGGTAGAACGTCGATCTGACCACTCCGGGGCACGATAGTACGTGCACAATTCCGGAAGGAGGAGCCGACCAGATGCATGGCCACATATCTCACACGCCTGCTTGTCGGCTGCGGGGTACCCAATCATCTTTGGGTGGCGTGACGCATCGGTGACTTTGTGGCTCTTCCAGCAGCCGACACAATAAAAGGTTCCATCTGTGGCTTTTGCGCACAGTGCGTACACTTCACCGTGTCTTGCCTGACATTGGCAACATGGAACTGCGCCATACTGTCGGTGGCGGCGTAAAAAGACGACAATGGCTGCCACCAGCGTCATAATCAAAGGTCTGGACAACCACATCCGTGCCATGATGCAGTCGGGATGCCGGGATGGAAAAAGGAAGAATAATGCTGGTCTTGGGCACGAGACACGCTACAGTCTGCAAAGAAAGACATCCAAACCGCCAAACATGTGCAAGCACTTGCTGTCTGATCCAAAAGCAATCCAAAAGCAATCCAAAAGCTATCCAACAGTAGTGAAACGGTAAAACGCGACTGAGGCTTGCACGTAACGGCAAAACTCGTGCCCAGCGCGGTTGCACCTCGACTTATAGGTAAAGGCACAGCAATGAATTACCAATTAGAACCTGCTATCGGACTCGATTCCATCCCAGGCTTGCCCAGCCAAGCCGCCCGGCCTGAATGGATCGAGCACGTCAAGACCATGGCTCACTGTTTGGCGGCAGCTTCGCAGCGCAATGCTGCAGCGGTTGCTTGGGTCACTACCTTAAAGATTCCAGAGATGACAGGGTCAGATCGAGGCTGCAAATCCGTGCGTACGAGACACGCCGTGAAGACCAGGATATTGGCCGGCATAGGGGGCGGCACCTCAGAAAGAAACAACCCTTCAGGGACGAAATGTGGCAAACATAACAGCGTGCTGCAGGCAACAAACACACGCAGCCAGAATGAGTCCAGTCAAGGAACGACCGGCTGCACCCAAAGCCTGCCAGAGTTGTCCTTGCTTGCGCAGTCAGAGTCACGAGAACGACGACAAAATGAGACACGGACACAACTAAAAACAAACCTTACATGATTACGTCGAGACTCTGCGACGACGATTGTGGGAAGCTGCACCGGCGGTTGCACCCCCGTGGCTGTAGAAATAATCATCGGTGGAAGTGTAGCCAATACCGGGAGCGACAGAAGTCAAAGTCTGCAGGCTAGGCAATCGGATGCCCTCCAATCTCTAGGTGCTCGAGCCATGATATTCGTCACTGGCACTTCTGAGCTGTGCAAGTAAGAGCCATGTGAAATACCCAGGCAACACATGGAGTGAGCACATGCGAGCACCTTCTCCAGGATCTCCAGGAAGTGGCGATGTCGCTTGGAAGAGGATGCCACAGCCTGCACAACACGAAAGACGCAAACAAAGAGCTACCAAAGGCAAAGGAAGCCGAACACAAAGGGTGCATGCAGGGCTCTCGATAGGCACTCCTACCATACGAACGGGTTAAGGTGCCCTGAAATCTTAGGGTTGGAGGGAGAGGAAAGGTGGGGTGGCGCAGGACTCCCAAAGCATGCAACTTTTCCAAGCAAAAAGGCGCGACTGCTGCGACCGATCACACCCCCAGACAATCGAGTTTAAGTCTAGGGGCGGCTGTGCGCATCCAAACATGCACCGACGAAGCCGTAACCCGGACAAGCCCGGCGTCCTAACCAACCCAAAAACCCCAACAAACAGAAGCCCTACACAAAACCTGGCTGCCTCTGAGCCCCAAGCCACCTCCCAAAACCGAAAGACCCTGAACACCCAAGCCTCGCGCACTCGGACCTCTCTGCCGAAACCACCTGGAACCCCTGAAGCCTCGCGAGGGAGGGCCCGGCCACACAAAAGCAACGCTGCCGAGCCTGGGCGGAAAGAGAGGAAAACCCCTAACAAACCCTGAACCCCAAGAGCCCCTAAACCCTAGCAAACCCTCTAGCCTAACAAAGCTTCAACCCTACCGAGCCCTAAAGCCTAAGAAACCCTAAACCCTAACAGGGCCCCAAACTCTAACAAAGCCTAAGCCCCAACGAACCCTAGGCCCGAACAAACCTTAAACTCTAACAAATAAACCGCAACAAACCCTCAACCCTAGCAAACACTAACCTTTCCTAAACCCCTTCAAAGCTTCCACCCTGACGAACCCCAGACCCCAACAAACCTTGAACCCCAGAATACCCTGAGCCCTAACAACAAAAGCCCTAAGAGCACGCACTCCAAACCTGGCTGCCTCTGAGCCCCAAGCCACCTCCCAAAACCGAAAGACGCTGAACACCCAAGCCTCGCGCACTCGGACCTCTCTGCCTCGGAGCCCCAAACCACCTGGAACCCTTGAAGCCTCGCGAGGGAGGGCCCGGCCACGCAAAAGCAGCACCGCCGAGCCTGGGCGGAAAGAAAAGGAAAACCCCTAACAACCCCATACCCCCAACAACTCCCAAACCCCAGCAAACCTTTTACCCCAACAAAGCTTCAATCCTCACAGAGCCTTAAAGCCTAACAAACCCTAAGCCCTAGCAGAGCCCCTACCCCCAACGAAGCCTAAACCCTAGCGAACCCTAGGTCGCAACAAACCCTGAAGTCCAACAACTAAACCGCAACAAGCCCCCTAGGAACCCCTAAACCCTGACAAAGACAGAACCCTAACGGATTTCAGACACCAACAAACCTTGAACCCTAGCAGAAGGCCCAACCCCAACAAAGCCTCAACCGTAACGAACCCTGAGCCCCGATACAGCAGGACATCCAACAAATAAACCGCACCAACCCCTACACCTTAGCGGGACCTAAACCCCGGCAAGGCCCAACCCCGACAGTCACCAAACCCTAACAATCCCTGAACCCCCCTGACAAACCCTAGAAACCCTTACAAACCCTAAAGCCCTAGGGAACCTTAAGTCTCAAGATAGCCAAGAACCTAATAAGCAGGCACTCACAACCTGGCGACCTCGGAGCCCCAGCCCGCCTCCCAAAGCCGAAAAAACCTCAACGCCCAGGCCTCGCGCACTCAGACCTCTCAGCATCGGAGCCCCAACGCGCCTCGAACCCCTGAAGCCTTGCGAGCGAGGCCCCGGCCATAACGATGGGGTGCAAACCTGAGGCGAGGCAAAGCGAAGGAGGGCAGGGGAGGGAAGGGCTTGGAGCATGCACTACCGGACAACCTCAACGAGCCCTCGAAACACCCACGAGCCCTAAACCTCAACAAAGCCTACACCGCAACGAACCCCAGGCCGCGACAAACCATGTCGAAGAGGATGCCACAGCCTGCACAACATGAAGGACACAAACAAAGAGCTACCAAAGGCAAAGGAAGCCGAACACAAAGGGTGCATGCAGGGCTCTCGATTGGCACTCCTACCATACGAACGGGTTAAGGTGCCCTGAAATCTTAGGGTTGGAGGGAGAGGAAAGGTGGGGTGGTACAGGACTCCCAAAGAATGCAACTTTTTCAAGCAAAAAGGCGCGACTGCTGCGACCGATCACACCACCAGACAATGGAGTTTAAGTCTAGTGTATGGTAGCAACCCCGGCCTATGCCTAGGATATATGCATGGAAGTAAACTATTGCCACCCTCTACAGCGCAATCGGCCGCCCGACGGCGAAACTCACCCCTCGGTGAAACTGGCAGGTCTGCTCGAGCATCTCGTCCCCTCCTGTCGTTCTTCCACTTTGGTGTGCATGTGTGTTGGTCTGCATGTATGTGTTTTACATCACACTGGGCAGCAGCAACGGGGCCTCAGCCTCCGCCGAGTGCTGTCCTGATCTGATGTACCGGCCTTGGATTCATGGGAGATGACAGGGTCAGATCGAGGCTGCAAATCCGTGCGTACGAGACACGCCGTGAAGACCAGGATATTGGCCGGCATAGGGGGCGGCACCTCAGAAAGAAACAACCCTTCAGGGACGAAATGTGGCAAACATAACAGCGTGCTGCAGGCAACAAACGCACGCAGCCAGAATGAGTCCAGTCAAGGAACGACCGGCTGCACCCAAAGCCTGCCAGAGTTGTCCTTGCTTGCGCAGTCAGAGTCACGAGAACGACGACAAAATGAGACACGGACACAACTAAAAACAAACCTTACATGATCACGTCGAGACTCTGCGACGACGATTGTGGGAAGCTGCACCGACGGTTGCACCCCCGTGGCTGTAGAAATAATCATCGGTGGAAGTGTAGCCATTACCGGGAGCGACAGAAGTCAAAGTCTGCAGGCTAGGCAATCGGATGCCCTCCAATCTCTAGGTGCCCACCAAAACGCCCCAAAACAGCCCAGACCCAAATCCCCAATTCCAGGCGCCCAAGCCCCAAATCCCCAATTGCACTGTGCCAGGCTCCAAATCCCCAAGCCTCCAAACCCCAAATCCCCAATTCCAATCCCCAATTCCCAAATACAGGCCCAAACCCCAACCCCAAGCCCAGGCCACAACCCCCCCGCCACGCCCAAGTCCACTCCAAATCCCCCCACTGCAATTGGGGGCTCCAAATCCACAAGTCCTTCAAACCCCAAATCCCCATTTCCAGTCCCCCAGACCCCAAATCCCCAATTCCAGTCCCCCAGGCCAGATCCGCGATTCCAGCCTTAGCCTTTGGGCTCCAAACCCCCAACTTCCAGCCCGCAGGCCCCGAATCCGCAATTCCAGTCCCCAAGCCCCCAATGCGCAATTCCAGTCCCCAGGCGCCAAATCCCGCCCCAAATGCCCAATTACAAATCTACCAGGCCCCCAGGCTGCGAATCCGCAATTCCAGTTCCCGAGGCCCCAAATCCCAAATTCCAGCCCCCCAAGCCCCCAGTTCCCAGACCGCAAACACTAAAACCAGAAACCCGATTTTAACAAATTGTTTTACGGGCCAAGGCACCGTCCCCTTAAAGGAAGCTGAACTATGTAACGCTTCGCTGCGCCATAAGTGCCCGGGGCGCCTTGCGCAGTCCAAAAACTGCGCTGGCGAACCCTATACCCTAAACCTTAGACCCTAATTCCTGAACCTTAAACCCTATACCCTAAACGTTAAATCCTGAACCCTGTACCCTCAACCTTACACCCCCCCCAATCCTGAACCCTAGACGCCTAAATCAAAGCAAAGCGGCGTGTAGAAGAGGCCGATCTCCTCGGCCCAGCCATCCTGGCCCTGCTCAAGCCTAAGCTCCGCTGTTTTCTTGGTGTTTAAGACTTTCGCCATTTTTTGGGTGGGTTGGGGGTGTTTAAGAGTCTCTTATGGGTTTAGGGTTTAGGGTTTAGGGCTTTAGGGTTTTGTTTTAGGGCTTGAGGCTTCGAGCTTAAGGTTTAGAGTTGAACGCTTAGGGTTTTAAGGTCTTATCGGCTGTCTACCTGGGCTTTGCAAGGCTGTTCATAGAGTCTTTTGCCGAAAATGATCGCCACCTTTCTTGCTTGCTGCCTGTTCTCTGGTTCGGATCCGCTTGGCAGATCTTGTTGGAGGGTTTGGGTCCCTAAACCCTAAACCCCTAATAGCCTAAACCCCTACATACCCTGAACCCTAAACCCAAACCCTAAATTCTAAATGAAGAGTTTTGAACTTGTTTGGGGCTTAGGGGTTTCGAGCCAGGCAGTGGTCTTTCTCTGGCTTTAATGTCGGAACCTGATTCAGAAACCCTAGGCCTTTGTTAGGGTTCCTTTAAAGGGGCCTATAAGGGATCCAAAAGGGTACGAGAATAATGTAGGAACCTGATTAAGAAACCCTGGGCATATAACCCCAAAATACTAGGATTCATATAAGGAACCCAAATAAAGGCCCAAGGTTTCTTCATCAGGCTCCTACATTAGAGTGTTTTTTGTAAACGTCGCTTTTCCCGTCCGCAAGCGAAGCAGTCCCCGAGAAAGCCCCCAGGGGCAGGGAAGAAGAGTTTAGGGTTCAGAATAAACCCAGATCATGTGCTCTGCATGTGGGCGGTTGTCAAAATTATGATCCCTTTCTAGGTCCTTGATATAATGCGGCACCTAATACATAGGGTACCCAATGCGGAACCATAATTTTGACAACTACCCATGTGTTTTCTCGGAGGGGGGGAGGGGGCGGCGGGGAGGAGGTTCGTGTTTGTGTGAGGCTTTAAGGTCGAGGGTTCAAGGTGTCGACTTCATTTTCTTGGGACTCCCTGCTAATATTTACAAGGGCTCTACTAAAGATCTTGCTTCTAGTCCTAAATCGGCGTAAAGGGCTTGGGTTGAGGGTTTTGGGCTTTAGGGGTTCTGGGAGCTGAAAGGACAACCTTGGGGGTTTGGGTAGGATTTCGGGTCCAACACTTAAGACTTAGCTGTTTGAAATTTGGGGTCTCGGAATGTTTCACGTGCTTCGAGTGAAGGCCTAGGGCTGCGCGCCCCCACACCACCCTCGAAAGCAATAGGATGTTGATTGACCCGGTTAGGGATTCGGAGTACGAGCCGGGCGTCGTAATCCAGTCCCCCTGCGCGAAGGGCTGCGTGAGGTAGATGACTAAGCAGCTGAGCATGTTCGAGAGGACGTCCCTGTGGGGAGGGAAGGCTTCGGATTCGGGATAACTGGGCTCTTGCTAAGGGATTAATTTTTACTTCACCCCAAGTACGTAAGGCTTAGATAAGGAAACCATTTGAGTTACTAAAGATTCGCTGTTATGGTAACTTAAATTGAATTCCCTAGCAAGAACCCAGATGTTCGGCCCACAGCCCAACTTACCAAGGGAATTCGATCAACTCAAGCACACCTTTGTTAGTTCTCTAGGTTAGGGTCCCTTTTAGGATCCCTTTTATAACGGTGCCGTACTATCTTGAGGGATCAAAACAGGGACTCGAAAATGGAGAACAGCCCAGATTCAAAAACTTATGGTAGAACACCAGGTAGATGCACAGAAGGCTTTCTTTATGGGAACCCCAAGGCACTCTCTGCCTTATATTCAGCAGTCTCGCCAATATCATCTCAATATTGCCCCCAAAGATAGTGTCATCTGTCAAGTTTTGCCACACATTTTACTCCCTTGGGGGTTCCACCTGAAGCTCCTGACGCAAACCCAAGCAAGTGGGTTTCAGGTCATCTAGCTTTCTTAAAGGTGTCGTCATTGCAAGGGGGTTACAAGGCCTTCGGCTTTTGTGAGTTTCTCCATAAAAACTTACGGCTTGACGGGCTCAGGATGTAATAAAGTGTGGAATTTAGAACCTAGAGTTTATAGGCTAGCCAGGCTTGTTTCAAGGCCAAAAGCTAGAGCCAGGAAGCCCGCGACCTAAACCTTGTAAACCCCTTCATCCTCAGAAAAGACTGAGGGTCTAGGGTTCTGCAAGCCAACTCCCTAAACCCAAAACCCTAAATCCTAGGCCCTGAACCTTAAGCCCTAAATCCTGCTAAACCCTAAACCCCAAACCCTAAACCCTAAGTCCTAAACCCTAAGCCTTACACCCTAAACGCTAAAACCAACTCAATCCTAAAGTTTATCAACCAACTTATTCAGGGCTCAGAGTAGGGTTCCGCTTTTCGGGTTTATGGCCTTTGGCCTTTCAGGGTCTAAGGAAATTACGGCACACAGACACCCGCAAGCGAGGAGCCTCAGCCTAAACCTCGACACTCCAAGCTCACAGAATTGTCCACCCACGAAGAAGACCCCCCTCCCTCCACACTCAAACTGCAGAGAACCTGCCGACGATACCCAGAAGGAGGGCGCCCACAGAGGTAGAAAGCAGTAAACGCCCGACCTTTGAGCTGTAGTGTTCGGGTGCAAGCTCTAGGATCTTGGGTGGCAGAGGCCCGAAACAGCCCAAGCTTTGATTCCGGAGATCTATTGAAGACTATGCATTGAAGGATTTAAGGGCTGCAGAACCGGATCTAGAATCTAGTATGTTGGAAATGTATTTGTCCTTTCAAGAGGGGGGGTGGTGTTTGGTTGGCTCAGAACTCCCCAGAAGCATAATTTGAAGCACAGATTCGAAGGTTGCAGCGGAATGGAGAACCCGAAGTTGTCATCCCGTCGAACTCCCACCCTGGCAGCCCGGCGCCTGGATGCCGCAGATCGCTAAAATCCACATCCACCTTCCGAGAGCTTTTACGGTGGGTTTCAGGATTTTGCTTCGACAACTTTATGAAACTTTAAAAACATAAAGGCCGTCGTGGTTTCTGAGTCCTAAGGGTGCGTCGTGGGCGGGCCCCCTGTTGGGTTGTTCAGACCTAAACGTTCAACAACCCTATACCCTAAACCCTAAACCCAACAGCCTCATGCACCCCAAGAACCTTCAGCCCTCAAACACTGGTGTGCTGGTCTAAACACGACCTGGGTTTCGATCTACTGAAGATCAGGCTACTACTGTCCTCGCCCAAAGATGCCGGTTGGTTTTCAGGGCTTAGGGTTGAAGGCTTAGGATTTAGGGTTTAGGGTTTTAAGCTTAGGATTTAGGGTTGAAGGTTTAAAGTTTCGGGTTTGTCGACTTTGGGGTTTAAGGCTTCCGATGCAAGATTTTGGCTTTCAGCTTCCAAGGGTTTCGAACCCCAGGTTCAGGGTCTAGGGTATAGGATTTAGGGTTTAGGGTTTAGGGTATAGGATTTAGGGTTTAGGGTTTAGGGTATAGGATTTAGGGTTTAGGGTTTAGGGTATAGGATTTAGGGTTTAGGGTTTAGGGTTTAGGGTATAGGGTTTAGGGTTTAGGGCTTCCCAGCCCGTCCCGGCCAGCTAACAAGGACCATCGTCTGCATCAGGATCGTCAAAGCACTCAGCCGCGCCTGCGGCAGAGACTCAGGTGGCCGCACTACAAGTCTTCCGAGCTTTGCTGCTCTCAAGGCTTAAAGGGTTCAGGGTAGAGATTCTAGGGTTTGCAATGTATTGGGTATTTAGAGCGAGTCGTTTCCACAAGCCCGGTAGAAAGGTCCTATCAAGACAGAGTATAGAATGGAATGGAACCCCAAGCCGTCTTCTTCTCAGAACGCCTGCCTTAAAAAGCTTACACGAACCCCTGCCCTTCAAGCCCTAAGGCAAGGCCTCGCGCTGGCTGGACTGCCTGACTTCGGGCTTGGGGGAATCCCATCGACCTCCTAGCTGTAGGAGACCAGTGTTTTGGGTGTCTAGCATGTCTGGGATTCTGGGACAATGGCGACGGTGAAGGGAATGGGGCTTGGGGCCAAGCTCTTCCAAATCTCCCATACTGAAATAGCAAAGTGCAAGGGTAGGCTTTTGGCGTATAGCTGGCGCATATCACACAAGAACAGTATAAGGACTATGAGAGGTTTTGACTACCAATTATTCCCAGTCCTGTGTTGTTTTAAGTCAAACTGACATGCAGCAGTTTACTTTCACGAAGGAGCGAAACCCTAAACCCTAAACCCCTGAACCCTAAACCCTACAGCCTTCTACAGACTTGCAGATTTCGCTCTGGTACACGAGCCCGGGACTTGATGACTTCCAGGCTTCGGGTTGGGGGCCTAGGGCTTTGCGGGTTGGGGGTTTAGGGATTTAGGGATTAAGGTTTAGGGTTCAGGGTTTAGGGATTAGGGTTTAGGGTTTAGCGATTAAGGTTTAGGGTTTAGGGTTTAGGGGTTGGGTCGGTTATGACAATTTACCGGGCCTATACCCACACTTGTAGGCCCGATATAACCGAAGACCAAATCTGGGAAGAAGCATATGGCCAAGGCATCAGGAAATGCAAACCGACAATGCTACTGATTGTGGAGGTCGGGGGCAAGGACATCCCCGAACTTGCAGCTGCCATTTGAGGCTTGCAGTTGTAAACATAGAGGCCTGAGGGCTTTCTATCTTTAAGTAGATAACTTAGACAACGATACAACTATACACATAGGGATAGGAAGGATCACCATAAGGGTATACTATTACATTTCGAATCTACTGAGACCTCTGCCTTATGGTGCAGGTTCCAAACTCAAGTAGCACCTCAACTCTAGGCCCTAGGCCCCGGAGCCATTAAGACCATATGCCATACTCCCTAAACCCTAAACCCCGAAAAGCCCACAAAGCTAGCCCGGTGATCTGACAACGAAGTCCAAGCCGTCTAAGCCCTTCCAAACCCTGAAGGTTCGAAGGAGTTGTGAAGCCCCGAAGCCCCACGACCTCCTAAAGCCTAGATCTCCTTCAAACCGTTAAGGATTCCTTCAACAGCACCCCGTGAATCCAAAAAGAAACCCCTAAATGCGCGGCCGAGCAACACGCCCAGGACGTCCGAGATCACCGCCTGCAAGGCAAAAAAGGCAACAAAAGCGATTTAGGGTTTAGGGTTTTGGGTCTATAAGGTTTATGGCTTAAAGCTTTCAGGTTTAGGGTTTAGGGTTAAGTTTAGGTTTTGAGGTGTTGGGTTTAGGTGGACCTAGAGCTCCGGCTTTGGAGCTGAGGCTCTCGGGGCTTAGGGCTCCTTATGCGGTTTGAGGTTTTAGGATTTTCGGTTTCGGATTTGGGGTAGACAGTTGGGGGATTGGGGTTTTTCAGGTTTGGGGTTTACATAAGGTTTTCGTTGTTCAAGGCTTAAGACCCTAAACCTGACAGAAGCCAGGGACAACACCCAAAACTTCCCAGTTTGGCGAACGCAAGCTGCCGAAAACCCAAGTTCAGGATTCGGTGCTTCTGAGCGCAAGGCCCAGTGTTGCAATCACAGGAATACCTCAAGCTCTACAAACCTAAACTTTAAGTTGTGAAGCCTAGAAAGCCCTTAACCTGTCTACTCCCCGTATAAACCAAAAGAGCAGAAGAGGACGCTGCAAAGCCATGCGCAACCCCTTAAAACTTATCCTCCAAACCACCCTTAAAGGGACCCTTACATGGACCCTTAAAGGAGCCCTTAAACGAACCCCTAAAGGAACCCCAACAGGAACCCTTATAGGAGGCTCTAAATGAAGTCCTTCCGAAACTCAAGCACAGAGCCAGAGGTCCGAGCCTTACCCCGCGACCGCCTCTCCTGGCAAAGCCCACTTCGGAGAACTTGGGAGGGTTTAGGGTCTAGGGATTAAGGTTTAAGGATTAGTGTTTATGGATTAGGGTTTAGGGTTCAGGGTTTGGGGATTAGGGTTTAGTGTTGCTTCGGGAATGGGGATCAGAGTTTCGGACTAGCGATGAGCGCATTCGTAAAAGTTGATTTGGGTGGTTGTCAAAATTAGGGTCCCTTTTTGGGTCCTTATTATAATACGGCACCTTATATTTAGGGTACCCAAAAAGGGACCCTAATTTTGACCACTACCCATGTGTGGCCTGCGTCCTTCCTGCCGTCTTTTGGGTCGGATTTGAGGCTCCAGGTAAAAAGCGCTCCCAAAGCAAACTCTGAAGCCCTTGAAGTGAGCAATATGGGTGTTTCCGAAAATAGGGGACCCTAATATAGCACTCTAAATAGTAGGATCCTTATTATAAGGACTCCCAACATAGGGTACCCCTAATTTTCGGAACCTCCCATATACAAATATGCTATAGTTGCGATGCCAGACTTACACGTGAAGGATATGCTGAAATACGATGATTGAAAACGCATTCCTTTGACTAAGGGGGTTTTGCAGTCACGTGCTCGGTGTCTCGCTATCAAGTGCGCACCTTCCAGCGCGCAATCAGCCGGAACAGCGCTAGACACGCACAGGTCGATGTGAGCCTCGGCTTGGGACTTCGCAAGGGTTTCGGGTTTCGGATTTAAGGATTAAGGATTAGGCTGAAAAATGAGAATCGAGTTTTGGCACAGATTTGGGTGCAACTATCAAGCAACTCTACGGGGCCCTCGGAGCTCTAACATAGAGGCCTACTTGTTCGGACTCGGGTTTGGGGCTTCCTGAACAACTACATTACGCAACCCCAAGGAATGGTACTGCAAATTATCCAGGCTCCTACATTCCCACACTAAATCCTTTAACCAATTCGCCACTATACCATATTATACATACCACGGAATTCAAGGGAATCCTAGCGCAATGAAACTATCCAGGTCCCGGTGAGAGGACCTCGGGAATGCTTCAGGCAGCTGAATTTTGGCCCATGCGGGATCCCGCAGGACGGTGAAAGCTCAGCACGCCTCTTTGAGAGCCGGTAGACATGGGTGAGGACTTCCGCCCAACTAACCACAACCGCTTTTAGCGTTTAGGGTTTAGGGTTTAGGAAGAAGGTCAGTCTCCAGCAACGGGAACAACAGCTGTTCAACAGGAACGGGTTTGCTTAGTTGCCTCTCCAGTCCAGAATGTTTTTGCTTCATTGCCGAACCAGGAGTTGCCACATGCCGGGCCATCCCTCGAACGTAGGGGCCTTAATAATGGAAGAGGGGTTGGGGTACATTAATTATACAATAATGGCAATCAGGAACCCCAAAACCCTGTTCTAATCATTACGACGATATACCTTTCAAGGATGCGTTACAGAAAACAGCAGCCCAAAAAGCAATCTGAGTTTGTTTCTGGGACACCAGAAACGCACCCAGGCCCTGCACAAACCTCTAGAACGCCACAGCAGTCCCAAAAACAACTGGAAACTCTGCACTTCAACGATTCTATGCCAAGATCCGAGCTTTGGGCTTTGGGCTTCCGGGGGCGTAGTCACGATCTCATGGATTTCTATGGGATGTTCCAATGATTCTGTAGAGTGCTAGACGAGGTCTTACAAGGGTCGTAGGAGCGACTTGGAATTGGAAGTTCAGGGCCACAGTTTCGTCTTCTGCGGTTCAGGGTGCAAGGCTTACCCAAATAGTAGATACTTAGGCCTTAAAGGGGTCCCTATATAGGTACTTTAAGGGCTAAGTATAGACTATAAGGGTAGGTTCAGGGCTTAATGTAGGAAATTAAGAAACCTTGGGCCTCTATTGGAGTTCCTTATATGAACCCTACTATTTTGGGGTCAGGGTCTCTTAGTCAGGTTCCTACATGAGGGGGTTTAGGCTTCGGGCTCTTCGGCTCGGGGCTCCATGGGCCTTGCAGCTTTGCTTTGCTTTTTGCTCGCCCAGGCTGCAGCCACCGTATCCGCGACATGAGGTTGATGATCCTCTGCGCTGCAGGCTCGGAAGATGGAACCCCTTCAGCACTTGGCGGTTGAGAAGTGGAAGTTTCCGAAAATTAGGGGGTACCTTGTTTTGGGGTCCCTAGAATAAGGATCCTACTACTTCGGGGTATTGTATTAGGGTCCCCTTCAGCACTTGGCGGTTGAGGGATAGATGTACGCAGGGCTACCAGTCCTAAGTCCCTGTATTGGGGTTATAAGTCCCTAGTTGCAGCATAGCTACCCAAATAACCCAAATAATGACCCTACCTCCCCTGATCCTCGATTTACACAAGAGGGGTGTGAAAGGGAGATGGTTGAACCACCAGCCTCCTTCTCATATCTCAAAGGGGAAAAGGAGGGACCCTTAGTGCCCATAATGGGCTATATAATGGGTATATAATAGCTATATTAAGGGTATATACCTAGGGTCCTTATTAAGGGTCCCTCCTTTTGCCCTTGGATTGTAGAACCTCTCTAGATCTTTGTAGAACCCTTGCCAGGACCCTTACGGAACCTCTTAACAACCCCTACAGAACCCTGGTAGAACCAAAACAACGAAGCCGCAAAGCCGCGAGGCCTGACAAACCCCGAGCCTTGTAAACCCCATGATCCCGTTAACCAGACCTAAATTCTCAACCCTAAACCCTGAAACTCCTAAACCCCTGAACCCCTGAACCCCTGAAACCCCAAACCCTAGAGACCCTAAACCTCTGAACTCCTGAAGCCGCAAACCCTAGAAACCCTAAACCTCTGAACCCCTGAAACCCCAAACCCTAGAAACCCTAAACCCTAGAAACCCTAAACCTCTGAACCCTAAACCCTTGAAACCCGGAAGCAACGGGTCCTGTTGGTCAGCGCTTTCGTCGAGGCCTTGCGGCGCAGGACCTGCCGCATCGCTGCTTCGGGGGCCCAAGGAAGGGCCGAGGGATCGGTTCCCAGAGACTCCTCTAATCTGATTCAAGGAATATTCCCTAATTAAGGGGTATTGGAGTCTCTGGGGTTCCTTTAAGGTGTCCTAGGGTTCCTTTTGGAGCTCCCTTGAAGGGTTCGTAGAAGACTCCCCATTGTGGCTGTAGGGTGTGGTGCTTTATTGAGAGAATTGAACATTGCTTCGAATGCCCAACTGCAGTAGTACCACAACGAATCAAATCAGCGATGAAGCCAAAGTCTCTTAACATGCTTCGGTCGTGGAATTGGCTCCATGATTTGTGACAGCATCATGCTGGCAGAGCCCTTTAAGGAACCCTTAAGGAAGCTTAAGGTTTGAGAATTTCACCTTAGGGGGCCCAAAGCCCAGAGCCAAGCAGCGTAGTCCACGAGCTGCACCACCACGAACAGAGAGCTCCAGAGGGTGAGCGGACGCTCCGTGGCCTAGCAGGGAAGCATGCCCTGCACATGCCCTCTAGAACCCTTACAGGATACCTTAAAGGAGGAGCCTTTAAAGGAGCCCTTAACGGATACCTCAAAGGAGCCCTTGAAGGTACCCTCACAGGAGCCCTGAAAGAAGACCTGGACCCTAAGCGCCCCACTAGACCCCGAACCCTCTTGTACATGCACTTAGGGACAGTAGGGCCTTCTTCACGGTGTGGAACAGGGTTGTATACAGATCATCTCAGAGTCCCTCTTGGGATATATATATATATATATATATATACATATATATATATATATGTATGTAAAAAAATGAAGGAACCATAAGGAAGGAACCGAAAAACGAGCCCCTGCAGGGTTCCCGGTCCCAAGCCTTCATCAGATCCTCGGGTTCCCCCTAAAAGCCACAAAGGAGTGTCGCCCTTCCAACAACTCGACAAACCCCAAAACGGCTCAGTTTGCCTGGGATTCTTGGAAGGATTTGATAGGGTGTTGCAAGGTCTGAAAAGGGTGTAAGGGTTCGTAAATGGCTTCAACAGGGTTGGAGAAGGGCTGTCCACAAGAGGTTGATGGGGCTTTGGGGGGGTGTGGTTGAGAGATTAGGGTCTCAGATTTGAATGAATGCAGACGGCCGTGCCTGTACATATGTCTCCCGGTAAGACACCACTGGCGGCGCCGTCGCTGGCAAGATCCGCACCTTGCAGGCGCTGTGAGCTTCCGCAGTTCAGCTCGTAAGGTAGTCATCTTCTTCTACCGTTGGAATCGTCATGGCTCTCAACTTTCTCTCAGCTCGCAAACCCGTAGCGTTTGTTTGTTGTTGGACGCATTTTCCCATCTACTGGTGTGTCCACATCTGCTATCCGGAATCCGTTTGCACAGAAGGCCTGGACCTCTCTGCACCTCAGTACTTCTTGCCCTGCTAAGGGTTTAGGGTTTAGGGTTTCATCCTAAGACCGTCAAACCTTCAGAACCTTCCCACATTCACAAACCTGTTTATAGAACCCTTTTCAGGTACGCTTAAAGGAACCCTTCGAAGCCACATCAGCGCCGAATAAACACCCCAACAAGTCCATTTTTCAACATATGCACATGTAGTTGCACGTATAAACAGATCGATACATACATGTATACTTATATGTACATATATATATATATATATTTCTGTGTATGTGTATCCATACGCATATATGTATATGCACAAAACCCCACCCCAGAAGCTCCCAGACGAACCCTCGGAAGCCAAGCCTGCAAGGGCAGCGGGGGCTTCTGAAGGCCCACGAGCCCAGCCGACTCCCGGAGCACCCACCTGGGCGCTTCTTTGGGGGGCTTTAGGCCTTCGGGGGTTTCGGGTGTAGGGCTTTAGTTCAGGGGTTTCGGGTTTGGGGGTGTGTGGTTGGGGATTTGGGGTTTTGGGAAATAGGGCTTTAGGCCATGTAGGGTCTAGTGTCTAACATGACTGACTACAAAGCTAAGCTTCTCAAGCCACATGCTGCAGATTCGGAAACTGTTGAATGCTGAAGGACCCACGGCTCGCAGCTCGCTGAACCCTGGCGTGGCCGAGAAGCTACCAGTACGAGCTGCGAACACAACAAGTGCCTCAAAACCCTAAAGCCTACACCTAAAACCCCAAACGCCATGACACCGGACGCTAAAACCCACACACGAAAAATCCTAAGAAAGCCAGAACCCTAAAGCCAATGATGACCCCAAGCCTTGTTAAATCTTTCTGCCGAAGCCACTTGCCATCCGTGAACTCCTGCAAGCAAAGGCCCCCGCCCCCAAGGTCTTATGCTGTAGTATGATATAACATACTACAACATGCTATACCATGACATACATAACATGAGCTGATATGATAGGATAGAATACACTAGGTGTGAATAGTGGCTCTGACTATTCTTGCTCGGGTTATTTTTCTTAGCATTATTCCTACTACATTGATGATTCTTACTGTGATGATTGCTAGTATTTTCGCTATGATCGTGATGACTACTATTCTAGTTGCTACCCTCATTTTTGCATCGTGCTTGGAGACGCCGGCCTTCGACCACCCCTAAATTCTAAACCCTGAATTCTGGACCCTAAACTCTGAATTCTAGACCCTATAAAGTAAAAGCCAGAAAGTTGGAATATGGTTATCCTAAACCCTTTATGGTGAATTATAAGGTATCCTACCCTGAAACCATACTCCAACTTTCTGGAGTTCCCTTTAAAACCTAAACCCGTGAAGCCCCTAAACCCCACCCCAGGCCCGAAGACCAAAGCCAAAGCTTGGACAGGTGAGCGCGCGCTATGTCATGCTCTATTGTAGCTTTGGTTTCATTTTAGTATAGTATACAAAATTATATGTTATGATACGGTATCATATTAATTCTTCTTAAATTCTAGGGACTTTCAGCAGAAGGAACCTTCCCCGAATTGGGGACACAAATTCTAACAAAGCTCACGTGACAGTGGGATTCCTACTACCTGTAGCCCCCAAACAACACACTGACCCGGAAGGAAGCCCTGTTTTGTATGGCAACATATGAAGACCTCGCAAAAACAGACCTAAGCCGAAAAACAATGGGTGCTCGCCTTTCGGTTCGAGGGTTCTTACGGTTTAGGGTTTTGGGTTGTGGGTTTATGGTTTAGGGTTTAGGGTTTATAGCTTCGGCCAAAGGCAGAAACAGGACCGACACAACTCTGGAAATGACTGGAAGCAAGCAGCGGCAAAAAACCTTTGATCGAAAACATATCACAATCCACACCACACCTAAGAAAAAAGCTCTACACATACCTCTATGTGTGTATGTATATATATATATATATACATATACATATACATATACATATTTATTTGTATTTATTTATGTATTCATTTTTTATCTATATTTATTTATTTATACGGATGTTGCTCTTTGTCTACACATATGTATACATTTAATGTATATATATATATATATATAGTTATGTGTGTATATATATATACATATGTATATTTCTTTATATATATATATATACATATGTATATAGATAGATATGGATATATAGGTATATACAACATGCATACATTCATACAAACCTAAGGGGCCTGCCAGGCCGTCTGTGGCGCTTTGTCCAGGGAAATGCCCGGCGGCGACACGGCCAAGGCCCCCAGGGACGACCAGAGACGACCTGGCCACGAGAACTTCGTAGGGGGTGCTTTTGGGCGCTAGGCTGTTAAATCAGAACTTTAAGATGGGCTGTACTGTTTTTAGGGTGTTGGGTACTGAACCCAGCTCTTGACCTTGGGGGTTTCCATGAGAGAGCCAAGAATCCTTCCCAACTGCCGCTCTTCTCGTGTTGAAAGTCATCCAAGGAGATGACCTCAGCATTCATTCAACATAGGGGCCACCATAGTTCGAATAGCTTGTTCAGGCATGTTGAGGTCTTACTGCAGTATAGTTACATACGGAAATGCTAGGCAAACAATAGTGGTAAGTACTCTTTAAAGCCCACGAAAACCCTGAACTGTTTAGGGCTTAGGGTTTAAAGAACTCCCGTTTGGAATTCATAAGGTGCAAGACCGCTCAAAGTGCCACCGAGGTACCAGCCACACCTTGTCGTCCTCGCCGGCGCTGGAGCACAGCACGTACTGGGCATTGCTCGACCTCAATATCCAGCAGGGTTTGGAGTTTTACGGCCTGTGGGTTATAGCTGAACCCTTTAAGGTTTATAGGTGTTCTGTTTTCATACTTAGACCCTGTAAGGTTATTTCTATATATATACACACATAATTTTATTTATATTTACACACGCACACGCACATAACCTGATATATATACATATATATATACATATATACATATACATATACTGTATGTGTATATACATATACTGTATGTGTATATATATATATATATATATATATATCAGGCGACGTCGCGAAGATTTATCCCGAATCCCGAGCCCGGAACTCTAAACCCCAATCCTTGAACCCCGTGCCCCAGCGCCTGCCGGAAGTCAGCTTGAGACCAGGGAATCCCAAGACCCCAAACCCCCCACGATAAGGGCCTCAATAGTTAGAGTAGGGTCCCTTGAAAGGAGTCTATAAGGGTTACTATAAGGGATCTATTGTAGGGTACTATAATATAGGGGCCTCAAGAAGTAGAATAGGGTTTCGAGGCCCGGCATACTATAATCATAATAAGGAACCCCCGAAATAGTATAGGTAATTCTTAACATGCCCTGCATCCCAAGCTTCAGGCCCTAATCTCCGGATTCCTACGAACCTCTGGGCTTCAGGGGGATATGATTATGGCTTGTGGCGTCGGGCTTAGGTTGTCCGGGCTTAAGGGATATTATATGGGAGTTTCCGAAGAATAGGGGTACCTTATACTATTTAGGGTACTATATTAGGGTCCCCCATCTTCGGAAACTCCCATATAGGATTGCGGTTAAGGAGGTGAAGGGGTACGTTATGGCGTTTCGGCTTGAGGGTTGAGTGTTTCAGAAGGGGATGAAGACCCGAATCCGATTCCTCTGTGCCCCCAACCGGGGTTCAGGATTCCATGGCGGGCAGGTGGCACGTACACCGGCTGCCCGTTGTGGGGCTGGAACGACGCGTTTCGCGTGAACCTTCGGGTTTGGATGCACACAAATCGGCGTTATTCGCAGGAGTTAAGGGTCTGAGGCTTCAAGCATCGGCTGGCTATTAACGACATAGTCCCGTCGTCGGTTCTAGTTAAAAGGATCTTTTTAGTAGCTCTCCAGCCCCTTGAAGAGGCGGGACTACACCAAGACCCCTTGGTCGAGGAACACTCCCTATGTCGCATTGGTGTTCTTGGAATGATTCCAGGCCTTCTCCTTTCAGGGTGTAGGGTTTAGTTCAGGTTTTTTTGTTTTAGGGTCATTAAAGGGTATCGTGGTGGGCTTTCGGAGTGGTTGCTGTAATCCATAGTCAGCGTCTCCAGTCTTTCTCGCGACTCGATAAGGTGCGGGCTGTGGGACTGCGATTTTGTAGGGTTTAGGGGTTTAGGGTTTAGAAACCTCGACATAAACACGAAACCTGCAATCCCCAACTGAAACACTGCGAAAGACTGGTAAGCCCTACACTCTAGACCTGAGAACCATTCCACTTAATGAAGGGGGTCGAATTAGAAGAACCTTATCGGACACATCCAAGCATAATGATCTAGGTGTATCGGGCCCATAGAGCCGCTTAAAGCTTCTATATTACAAGCCCAGATGCTCAGTGTTGAGTGCGGCGTCCTCGAAGCCCCCTGAAAGCAAAGCTTCGGACTTGATGCAAAGGCTTATCGGGCTTGTCTGGTTTCTGGGCTTGGCAGTTGAGGAAGCTTTCGTAGAGGCATACAAGGTAATGCCGAGTCCTGCTGATGTCCCTGGGAACAGACACATACCATGGCTTTCCAAAGATCAATGATAAGCTAACAATGGCACCATCAGAACCCAAGAACCTCCAAACTTAGGCACCAATCAAGTCTTGGGCACAAATACAGAGACACCCGGCGATTCAATGCATACCACAGTCTCCAAAAATCTGGCAATGAATACTGTAGGGGCCTAAATACTTAGAATTGGGTTTTGGTCCCCCTTCTTATATACCTTATAATCAGGGAACCCTCAGGAATAATCTTGGCAACTATTTACGCCGCTGTAATAGGGCCCCAAAAAGCACATAAGCGAAAATTAGGATAGGGATATCCCATCTAAACCCCTTTATGATGAAGCCCATTAAGGTAGGGATATTCGGGTAAAATGCTTATGCTTATGTGCTTTTGGGGTCCCTAATGAAAGGCCAAGAACAACAGCCCAGAGACTCCCGGACCCCTTAAGTAAGGACTATTCCTTAAACCATACTAGGGACCCTACTATAATTTACTCCAATATCCCTCAATTAAGGAGTATAAGCATGTGCTTTTAGGGTCCCGAATATAATACTCCCTAAGTTGGAGTTGCCCAGGCCTAGCTCCAGGACGTCTTCGACGGAGCTCGGCGCAACCAAACGACCGCCCTGTCTGAAAACGGCCTTGCCTGCGGATGTCATGGGGTTTAGGGTTTAGGGTTCAGGGTTTTACGGTTTGAGGTTCAGGGTTTAGGGCTTGAGGGTTTGAGGGTTTAGGGTTCAGGGTTTAGGGTTTGAGGTTCAGGGTTTAGGGCTTGAGGGTTTGAGGCTTTAGAGTTTAGGGTTCAGGGTTTAGGGTTTGAGGTTCAGAGTTTAGGGCTTGAGGGTTTAGGGTTGTCATGAGTTTCTGGGCCCGTCGTGTTGTTTTCTTGGGTGCTTGCTAGAGGGTTCTGGTATGGTGACAAGAAATACGCGTTGAAAGCTTCGAGTGTGTAGGGATCAGTGGAAGCTACTACATGCTCCATCTGAACCCTGAACCCTGATAATATAGGGGCCTTAATAATTAGAATAAGGGTTTGGGGGTATATTACACTAGAATCAGAATGAAGAACCCTGAAGAAGTATTCGTAATTATTCAGGCCCCTATCATTCTTCTGCGACCACCGTGAGCAAACAACCCGAAAATCAAATCCCAAGAGCCATCTTCGAGGCTGCGGGTTTGGGGCCCCCTAAACCAGAAACCCCTAAACCCCTATATTCCCTAAACCTTGAACCCCTAAACCCTAACCCCGTAACTTCCCTAAACGATAAACCCGGGGTGCAACCCTGCCACCACTTGGAAACCCCTGAAGCCTGAACCCGCAAATTCCCCAAACCCTCAACCCCTAAACCCCAAACCCTCAAGCCCTAAATTCCCTAAACCCTACCCCCCCTTAAACCCTGAAGCCTAAACCCCCCCAAAATGCCCCAAATTCCCCAAAACCCTAAACCCTAAGCACCTCGCCTGACAGCATCTGCCATTTCTGGAGCACCTTCAGCTGGTGAGGCTCCAGGCTTCGATCGGCTTTGGGTGCGTTACCCTAAGCCCTGGTATAGCATATTAGGGTTTAGGGTTTGGGGAATTTAGGGGCTTTATGCTTTAGGGTTAAGGGGTTTAGGGTTCAGGGTTTAGGGTAGTACAGTACAGCACTGTATTTAGTATAGTCTAGTAGAGTAAAGTATAGCACAGTATGGTATAGTACATTATTATAGTACAGTCTGGTTTAGCACAGCATAGCTCAGTATAGTATAGTATAGTACAGTACAGTCTAGTTTAGCATAAAGTCTAGTATGATATAAGTACTAGCAGAAGCCTTGCTTCGATAGCATAAACCCTAAACCTAAATTGGGACTGGGGCTTTTCTGGCTTACAGAGTTTTGTAGTAAGGTCTTCCGACTTCCGCCAGGGTCCGTTCGGATCTAAGAAACCTTGAGAGTTTTGGGATTCAGAGCTCCAGGGTTCAAGGTTGAGGGTTTGGCGCTTCGGCTTCCGATGAGATTTGGCTGGAGCAACGCTTTCCCGCAAAAAGTGTTACGTGGCTGGCCCCTAAACCCTAAACCCGGCGGGGCATTTTCGTGCCAGGCACTCCGCCGGGGTTCGCCAGACACGGTATGCGGCGACACGCTGTGACATCGGCCACCCTGAGCCCGTAAAGCACCGAAGTGGCGTTTGGTAATATAGGGGCCTTAGTAATGGGCCCATTATATTTATAACTATAATGAGGAACCCCCAACATAGTATAGGCAATTCTTGAGGCCCCTATATTAGAAAAGCAGAAGAAGAAGCAACTATGAGGAACAAGTTGGCGTGTGCTGTTGGCGCAATCCCGCCGACAGCAAAGGGCAAAGGATTCATTCCACTGCCAGATCCCGTTCTCACACAGCGGGCAACGAGGCATCGTCTCTGCTGCCAAGGTCAGGATGTCCGGGACCGCAGTCTCCGCACGCCGTCTGAAGTGAGAAAATGAATAGCAGCTGCTGCAATAAATCAACAAGCTAGGTCCACTGGTTGAGTGGGGACTTGGCTAGAAACTGGAGCGTCCCAGATCAGTCGACCAGACATCGCTCACATCAATACCAGCCTTTTCACACTTTCCCGTCAAGGGCTTGTTGGCATAGTTTTCGAAACCACTGCTTCCGGGTCCAAGAGGCTCTTGTGGAGCAAGGGGCAGGACTGGCCGGTCGAAGGTGTCCAGCCATCCGCTGAAGTCATGCACTCAGCAAGTTTCTGTAAGATCGCCCGAACCCCGAGACTCCAAATATCCCTTAAGTTAAGAAAGATACCTCAAATTATAATCGGATCCTTAAGATGATTTAAGGAAGATTCCCTAATTAAGGGGTGTTCGAGTCTCTGGGAAGGTGCTCCAGGGCGCCCTTTGCCGCGCTTCATGACTCGCGCGCTGTAGCGCTACACAGAATTCGGAGAGCCTTTGAAGACAGACTTCGGAGAGCCGTGTCTTAGTCTTGCCGGCGAACCTGTACTAAAATAGTGTGTTCGTCATATCTTGACCTGCCGGTGGCCTTAGAAGAAGAGCCGGCAGTGGCTCTGTCGATCGGTTTGCTCTAGTGCTCTAGGATCTGCTCCTGGGTACGGTCCCCATACAGTAACAGTCTATAATAGGGCTACTATTAAGGGCCTTATATATCTATATTCTGAATATTATCCAACTGTTACTGAGTGGGGGCCGTACCCAAATCTGCTCCATGGACGGTCTTGGCTCTGCAGGCCGCAGCAAAGGCATCACGCGAGCTCGCAGCTTCTCTGCCGTGCGGTTGGCTGGTGTGTCTTTGAGCACAGTGAAGAAAGCATACCCCGTCATGTGTAGGCTGTTCCTACATGACGGGGTACGCTTTCTTCAGTTTGCTCCAAGAAACTCCAGCCGACGGCACGGCAGAGATTCTGCGAGCTCGAGTGGTGCCAGCGCGCGGTGGGGGCGCTGATCCGCTCTTTCCAGGCTTACTGCGGCAAAGCCCGGACAACAGAGATTTGCTGGCTTGACATCTAGATGTGCCACGGCGGCACGGCCTTGCAGGTCGGCATCATCATGAGTTTGCATATTATTAGCATAACATATAATATAACATATAATGTAATATAGAACATATGATAAAATATTAAACATGCAATGGCACCTTGTGCAAGCGGCTAAAACTGATTGAAAAAGGTCAACCGTCCAGCGCTGCCCAGTCTGAGAAGCCGGAGCCGAGAGCTCCCAGTTTGACTTGAAGGATCATGGGACTTGTAAGTCAGGTTATAAGTGCTTATAAGTGCATATACGTATAGTTACCTTATTTGTAACCTTCTTACAGAACCCTTATAGATCCCTTTAAAGGAGCCCTTTAAGGAACCCCAGTACTAGGTCCCATGATCCTTTAAGGAGGAGGCTCCAGAACGGCTCAAGGAAGGCGTGGGACCGTGGGAACATGAGCTTCCGGATTAGGGATTCGGGATTAGGGTTTAGGGATCAGGGTTTAGGGTTTAGGGATTAGGGTTTAGGGTTGAGGGTTTAGGGACTAGGGATTAGGGTTTAGGGCATTTCTTCATTCCGTAGGTGGTTGTCAAAATTATGGTCCCTTTTTGGGTACCCTAAATATTAGGTGCCGCATTAAATAGGGACCCACAAAGGGACCCTAATTTTGACAACTACCCATGTAGAAGTTGTGCGACTGCTGAACAAGATGTGCACGTCTGCGCAATCCCATCTGCTTGTGCTCTGTAATTAACCCATGAAAAAGAATCGTTTTGCTGTCGACATGCTTATAAGTTCATCTGCCGGTTTTCCTGTGTAAAAAAACATCCTGCGCGCTTGGGGGGCGGTTTCTACGTCTACGCTCAGTCTGACATTCCAAAACGCTGAGAACAAAAGCCCGCAGCCTGAAACCCCAGACCCAAACCAACAAAACTTGGAACTCCGCGCACCCCAAGCCCGGAAGTCTGAATGAATGCTGGACCGTACTCTTAATAATTAGAATAGGGTCTTGGGGTAGAGTACCTACTATAATATAATTAGAATGAGGAAGCCTCGGAATGATATTGGTAGGTATTTAGGCCTCTACGTTATCCTAAACCCTAAACCTAAACCCTAAACCCTAACCACAAATGCTTCCCCCCCAACACCGCCAGGCCTGGTTCCTGTCCAAATTCCCTCGGAAGAGGGCCAAATCATCTTCGGTGCGGATCCTGGCGTCCGCTCTCTTCTTGCTGGCGGTCCCTATAATTACCTTGGGAGTGCTGCCCCAAACCCTAAACCCTAAGCCCTAACCACGGGGTGTACAAAGAGAGCCTGAGTCGATTATCAACCAAGGCCTGGGGCGTAACACATATCTGTGCGTTCGGTGTACCTCCATCCATCCATCCATCCATCCTTCCATCCATCCATCCGTCCATCCGTCCATCCGTCCATCCGTCCATCCGTCCATACATATACATATACATATACATATACATATATATATATATATATACGTACATATATATATATATACACACATGCACATGCACATGTACCTATACATAGGCATATTCATGCGCGTAACTGTACATACAGTTACACAACATAATAAATACATACCTACATACACCTGCCTGGTCAAGCCTGAGACCTGTGCCACGTCAGCCACGGCTCTAGAACCCGAAACGTGAAATCCAAAGCTTTGATGCGGGTTTGGCACCCTACTAATTTGGAACGATCCTCAAAATTCGCCCGAGCCCCAAACACGAGCGGCTAGCGGGAATCCCTCATCCCTGACCCTTTCAGATTGTTCTGAAGTGGGGCTCCCTGCACAGGACCTATCGGGATGGCAGCTCAATCGATGTTTCTGACAGTTCTTCCGGATGGTTCTGCAGACCAATCATAGTTAAAAATGTGACCCAGAAATAACACGTGCCATCATCACAACTAAAAGCCATATATAATCGACATAGCGCTCATACATTATTATTCAGGAATGCACTCCAATTGTGTTTGGGATAGCCCTTCTCCTGATTTAAAGTGTTGCTGCTGAATTAGGGAGTTGCCATGCTGGGCCCCCGACTTGCGACGGTAGGTCGTCAAGAAGGCCCGGAATCGCTGACTCGACATCACCAGGTACTGTAGTACATGGCACCTTCTGGGTTGACACTTTACCTTTGGTTTGTGGGGAATGGAGGAAGGGGCGGGTATAGTTATAACTACCATTACTACCATTCTTCCATTCCCTACTAGCCAAAGGTAAGCCACTCAGATAGTCCACGCTGTTCCGGCGATTGTGGCTTCGGGCTGAGGGACCGTTTCGAGCTGAGGGTGTCGAATTGTGGTCTGGGTGTCTCGATGATGCATGGACGAACCCAGAAACCCCTAAACCCCAAAACTCAGACCCCTAAACTCTTTTTGTATCCCTAAGCCCTTTGAACCCTAAACCCCTAAACCCTAATCCCTCATCACGAGAGAACACGAGAAATTCTTGAACAAGCTTTCAGAGGTCTTCGCCTCTTCGTTCCGAGATCGAGAAGGAAAGAGGAGGAGGAAACAAGTGACAATCATGGGCCATGGGGCTTGGAAGAGGGCTTGTGGAGTTTGAGGCTCATATGTATGGGAGCATCATTGGTGATAAGGAATACGGGGGCCAATAGTAATCAACTTCTGACACTTAGAGGTTCATGGGACTGAGTAACTAGGGATATTATAATTAAGGTAACTACGCTTATATGTACTTATAATCCCAATTAGACTACTTATAACTGTACTTACTAAGTCCCATGAACCTCCAAGCACACTTCACCAGCTCTCTGCGGGCTTGGGGCTTCCGTGCCAAAGCAGCAACCTTCAACACGGGGCACTGCGGGCGAACCTGAAGAGATTTCGGCCTCCACCAAGTAGAGCAGCTGGGGCTTAGTATAAGGGCCTTAATAGTTAGACTAGGCTTTTGGGGGCCCAGTATACTATACTTGTAGTCAGGAACCTCCAAAATCGTATAGGTAGTTATTTCGGCCCCTACATTACACGCGCCCATTATAGATTCCTTATCGAACCCTTTAAAGACCCCTTAAAGGAACCCTATTCTAACTCCCCTATATTAGGGCTTAAGGTGTAGGGATCCAGGGCTTTTATTGGCGCCTGACCAGGACCAGCAGTACGGCCGAGAACCAGCCGTCGTCGACGGGCAGAGACAGCAAGCCTCAGACTGCATAGGGTTTAGGGTTGTTTAGGGTTTTTGTTTTTGAACGTTTAGGGTTTAGGACTATTACGCGGCCCCCACACCGACGAGGATCAACCAAGGGATCCTGGTCCTAGTCTTCAGGCAGTCTTCGTTGGGCTCTTCACTTGTCCTTGCTAGGATGTTCTCTTCCCTTTCAGCGGCTCTGATGGCATTGCGAAGCCGTGATGATTTTGGTGGTGATGCTGATGGTCCCTGATGGTAATGGTTGTGATCAGGAGGATGGCGATGACGGCGATGATTGCGGCGATGATGGCGATGATGTTGATGAACTTGATGACGATGGGGAGAAGGAGGATGGTGGTGCCGATGGCGATGATGATGGTGATTGTGCCGATTGGTCATAGTGATGCAACGGAAACACTATCGACGACTATTGCTGACGAGACGTTCGAGCTGCTCTGTTACCCTCTTTGCTGCCTTACTTCATTCGCAAAGACACGAAACGACGCTGGCACAAAAACACAACGCAAAGACACGAAAAGACCCCATCAAAATCCCCTCCACCTCTCTTAACCCCTAGACCCTAAACCCTACACCCGAAACCCTAAACCCCAAACCCTAAACCCGAAACCCTAAACCCCGCACCCGAAACCCCGAAACCCTAAACCCCGCACCCGAAACCCGAAACCCTCAACCCCTCCATCGCCACCGTCTTTCTCCAAGCAACGGAGCAGGCCCATGAAGGTCTCTCGCTCTTGCCGTGGCAGCTGGTTCCTCTGGGTTCGTGTTATAGTTACCATTATAGGGATCTATATGAGTTCCTTTGAAAGTTTGGGGGTTAGATAATAAGGATCTATAGTAAATAAACGTGGCTTCTTTATTCTGGTAACTTAGCTGAAATCCCGGAACCCCTAAGTTCCCTTAAAAGAATTCCTGTTATGGTAACTTCAATCGGAGGCCTCACAAGGTGGGATGAAGGTAATTAGGTGGGATTAAGGATGCCTTATATAAGGACTCTTATTTGGGAATATCCCACCTACCTTCATCCTACCTTTTGAGGCCCCCGATTCAATCAAAGCCAAAGCCCTGGTCGAATCAGCCACGCGTCACGAGCGGCTCCACGATGCCAATGCTCCTGGGCTTGAACGTGTTTAGGGCTTAGACCTTTTAGGGTTGAGGGTTTAGGGTTTAAGGGTTTATAAGGGTTTAGGGTTCAGGGGGTTCGGAGCTTAGGTTGAAGGGCTTAGGGATTTTAGGGTTCAGGGTTTTGGGGCTTAGGGCTTTTCGGTAAGGGTGGAAGGGTTGAGCGGTTTAGAGTTTAGGGCGTTTAGGAGTTCAGGCTGTAGGGCTCAGGGCTCTTAGTTTTTAGGGTTTAAGGTTTTATGGCTTAGGGCTTTGAGGGTTTAGGGTGGGAAGCGTTCTTGGAAGAGTTCCTTCAACTACTCGGCTTGAACGTCTGGGAGAATCGTTCCTTCAACTGTCTGGTGCCTAGTAGGGCATGGGGGAATAGGTTATTGGGACTGCTATTGGGGATTATATAGGTACTACTACAACGATCCATTCCCTCCAGTCCCTACTAAGAACCAGACAGACAGATCAGGGTCTCCACGATGCTTCGTGCACGGGTTTTTTGCCTTTCGAAGACTTGGAAGCTTGGTGGGGCTGGCAGAAGCCCTAACTCTACATGCCTAAACACCCAAACCCTAAACCCTAAAGCCTCAACCCTAAACACTAAACCCTAAACCCCAAACCCTCAACCCAAAAATCCTGAACCCAGGGAGATCCTGAGGCCTTGCTTCCGGAAGTTCAACTTCACCAGGGTTTTAGGGCTTCACTTTTATGGGGAGGAGTTGCTCCCACTGCTTGGGTTTAGGGGCGTCGTTTAAGTTTTTGTGTGTTTAGGGTTTAGGGTTTGGGGGGCGGTTGTTGGATTTTAGATGGTGTCTAAAACGATACGTAAGCTTAGTGCTGGGCACTTGGTCACTTGGCTCTTATAGCTCTCCGGCTGGGTTGGAAGCTTGAGCACCGGGTTTGCGAAGACTCCTCTGAGCGCCGCTTGTGGGGCGATTTAGGACTTGTGAGGGGTCTTTCTCAGAGACTCCAATATCCCTTAATTAAGGAATATACCTGGAATTATGGTAGGATCCCTTAAATGATATTCCTTAATCAAGGGATATTGGAGTCTCTGGGAACAACCCCCAAAGAAACCTATTGCAATTATTAAGACTCCTATTATCCTAGAACCCTCTTATACATAGATCCTGTAAGAAACCCCTTCCAATGGTTAGACTCCTATTATCATAGAACCCTCTTATACATAGATCCAGTAAGAAACCCCTTCCAATGATTAGACTCCTATTATCATAGAATCCTCCTATACATAGATCCTGTAAGAAACCCCTTCCAATTATTAGACTCCTACTATCATAGAACCCTCTTAGAGATCCCGTATAGACCCCTTTATAAGTCATGGAACCCGCTTACAGATCCCGTATAGACCCCTTTACAAGTCATAGAACCCTCTTATAGATCCCGTATAGACCCCTTTATAAGAACCCTAGTCACGCCTTGCAGGCTCAGCTCTAGCTCAGAAAAACCCATCCAAACAGAAACCTGAAGCCCAAATCCCAAGAGCCTGACGCCAAGCTCCGGCACGTTCCCAGAGACTCCAAGATCCCTTAATTAAGGAATATACCTAAGGCTCCTTTAAGGGATCTTTAGGGTTTAGGGTCTATGAGACTCCAATATTCCTTAATCAAGGAATGTTCCTTAAATTATGGTAGGATCCCTTATATGATCTAAGGTATACTCCTTAATTAAGGGATATTGGAGCCTCTGGGTTTGTGTTTGGGAGGACCTCTCAGTGACTCAGAGCCCCGCGACATCCTCAAAGGCCTCAAAAAAGCTGTCGAATGGGTGGTTGTCAAAGCTAGGGTCCCCTTTTTGGGTCGCTATTATAATACGGCACCTAATATTTAGGGTACCCAAAAAAGGGACCCTAATTTTGACAACCACCCAAACATGCGCCAAGCTCCAAACACCCAAAGCCCCACAGTCCTAAACTCGAAACACAAACAATGAAACACCCGTTTAAGGCTTTAGGGGTTTAGGTTTCAGGGTTTCGCAGCTCAGCGACGCTGCATCCGCCGGCGCCGCGCGCCGCCGCACGCGGGGAAGAAGGGGTGGATGAACCTGTCAATCCCCTCCGCAACGAAACCTCGGCGAAACCCTCAATCTGACTTAGGGCTTGGAGCTCGGCGTCTCGCCAGGGTTCATTGGCACTCTAAAGCCACCTGGACCCTACAAAACCTTCCTTTTTCGGGTTCTTTATTGTGATTTCCTGATATAAGTCCCTAGAAGTGTAGCTTGTTTGGGGTTGAAGCCACGGAGGCCTGAGCATGGCCCACCAGCCCAGTCCGCGGGCCAGAGATCAGCAGAGAGCGGTGCGAACGCCATGCCATATCGGGCTTGGCCGCTTTTGCTGAAGGCTAGGGGAGGGTTGTGTATGACGTATGTAGAAGGGTTCTACGGTTCGGCTCGTGATTTATGGGGCCCCGGTGAACCTTCAATTTTGATCCGAGGACGGGTGAAGAATTGGAGGATGACGGCTTTGTCAACGACTCCGGCTTTCGGGTCTGTACTTGAAGGCTCATGGGACTTAGTAAGTAAGGTTATGAGTAGGGTATAATTAGGATAACCCCAACTTATAACCCCAATTATAACCTACTTACTAAGTCCCATGATCCTCTAAGTAGGGTCTGCTTGGTGCTGAGTGGATCTGGGCTTCTGGGCACCAAGGCGACAGGACTTCAGCTCTTGGTGTGCTCCCTTGGGGTTTGGCGGGCTGGGGTGTGAGGGCTTTAGGGTTTAGGGTTTAGGGGGGGGCTTGAGCTTTGAGGGCAGGAGGATTGCTTATTAGCTAGGGCTGGAAACGGATGCAGCCAGGACTTGCGATTGAGCAGAAACATACCAGAAATGGCAGGAGCATGCCCGCAACTGCAGGAGTTGCTTAATTGTCCGGTCGAGACAAGATGATCGAGTACGGGAAATCCACGGCCGCGCATGGAACAGAAACCAGGTGAGGAATCGTGTCAACACCACATTGGGAATCATGACAAGAATCTCCCTTCACTAGCTGACTAGCTGTGGTTAGCTTGTCGGTACATGCCAAGAACACGAAGCCTCTCACAAGGGTTTTAGGGTTTAAGGTTTGGGGTTTTAGTGGCTTGTGGTTTTGAATTTGTGAGTTTCGGGTTCAGAGGTTTTGGGGTTTAAGGCTTCGCTGTTTTGTGGTTTAAGGTGGGTTTAGGAATTTCTGGGCTTGGGGTCTATCCACTCGGCCGCAATCCAATCCCCAACCACTACGGCAACTCACGGCAAAGGTTTACATAGACGCTGCGAAACCAGCCCCAAGCCTACAACCCTAAAACCCAAACCTCAAACCCCGGCAAGAAAAAATAAAAGAAGACCCCTCGTCTTGACACGAAGGACACTGCGAAGGGAAAACCTCGAACTCGACAAAATCGTCCAGATCCGATGCGCCGGGCCTCGACGCTTCTTCCGTGGCTTGAGGTTGAGGGGTTTCAGCTATGGTGGGTCGGGCTCTTGCTTTTGGGATCTGGGAGTTTCCGGTACCCTTGTACTTATAGTAAGGGGCCTACTATTTACGGTACCATCTTAGGGTCCCCTCTTTTCGGAAACCTCATCTGGGGCTTAGGGTTTCGGGCGTCCGGTTTCTGAGGGTAACAGTTTAGGTCTTGGGTTTGTGGGGCTTGGGGTTTAGGATTCAGGGGTCGGGGATGTAGGCGTTTGGAAGCTACGAGATTTCAACTCGGGTTGGGCTCGAAGGTGTAGATGACGGTTCAGTGATAGTTAGCTACAAACATGATACAAGCACCTTAACTAGGATGCTTTAAATATAATCCTATATACTCAGTTCCCTGATCCTGCCGTTAGAGTCGAGAGAGTTGTACCGCTGTGCAAAGCCTGTCAATCGTCCGGGCGTGCTGCGCTCATTTTACTTCACCATCACGCCAATGTAGGAAGCTTACTACGGATCCATATAAAGGGAACCCGAACAAAGATCCAGGGTGTCTTCATCAGGTTCCTACATTATCAAACTTTAAGCTTTCCGCGTTTTTGGTCTTTCATTGAGATTCGCGGGGATCGCAAGCGTACAGGGCCCGCCATTTTCGAAAAGATACGCAGCATGGCCGGACTCATCAACCGACTGGCATCCACGACCTGCCGACCCAGAGCCTGACACCCACAGAAAAAACAGCATTAGTATCGACGTTTATATACAGACAAGCTAACTTTAGTATTAGGGTATCTATAGAAACCCTCAGACAAAAACAGCATCAGTATTGAGTTTATATATATAGACAAGCTAACTGTAGTATTAGGGTCTTCATAAAAAAAACCCTCAAATGCTCGGTACGTGTTTAGGCTTCTGCGTTGTGATTCTAGGAGCTGCAGTTGGCTCACGGCTCATGAAGACCATGGAAGGCTCGGGCCGACATACTCAAGAGTAATATAGCGGCCTTAACAATTAGAATAGGGCTTTGGGGCCCACTGTACTATACAAAAATCAAGGAACTCCCTAAAATAGTATAGGTAATTGTTTAGGCCCCCATATTACATAATCATCGCATTCTTCGTGACTGCACACCCTACGCCCTCCTAGCGCCTATATGCGTCTTGCGTTTTAAGACTGCCATGGGATATTCTTGAGTTCTTCATCTGGGGTTTACAGGCTTGCATGCTACAGCCCGAAGCCCTAAACCAGTCCTAAAAACTCCAACTACAAGACCGACATCCTAACCCTTAAGTCCCAATGCTACCCTAAACCCTAATTCCTAAACCCTAAACCCTAATTCCTAAACCCTAAACCCTAAACCCTAATTCCTAAAGCCCTAATTCCATAAGCTATAATCGATGATACCCCAAGACCCTAGTCTCAGCCTCGAGGCTCCTGAAGACCGAAATCACTCCAACACCAGGTCCCTGGCTGGCGCCCCAGAGCCAAACTGAGTAGGTCCTGATTGAAGTTGCGAGGTTAGTAATACTATGGTTGGTATTTCTACCTACTGGAATTGTCGTGATGATTCTTGTTGATGTAATCATTCCTATTGCTGCTGCTACTACTACTACTACTACTACTACTACTACTACTACTACTACTACTACCATTCTTCTAGGGCTTTCGCTTCGGGGGGTTTGGGAAAGCAGAGCTGCCACGGGAGTTTGAAACTCGTTGAGACTTCGGCTTCATTCTAAGGGTTCCTATAAGGGATCGATAGGGTTTAGGGTTCCTTTAAAGTGCTTTTTAAGGGCTCCTATAAGGGATCTATAGGGTTTAGGGTTCCCTTCAAGGGATCTATAAAGGTTCCTTAAAAGGGATCTATAGGTTTTAAGGGTTTAGGGTTCTTTTCAAGAGAGCTATAAGGGCTCCTGGGATCTATAGGATTTAGGGGTTTAGGCTTCCACGGATCTATAGGGTTTAGGGGTTTGGGGTTCCTATGCGGGATCTATAGGGTGTAGAGTTTAGGGTTCATGGGTTTAGGGCTTAGGGTTTAGGGCTTGGGGTGTAGGGGCTTAGGGTTTAAGGATTTAGGGTTTACGGGGGATGGCAAGGACTTTTTCCGGATGTCGATTTAGGGCCGGGATTTTGGAATTCATGGCTTAGTGGTTGAGGTTCGTAGATTTCGGGTGAGGATGTGGGCTTGGAACAGCGGATCCGATGTTTGGGTGCTTAAAATATGAAGCAGAGAAAAGAAACACATATGTTGGTGATGAATGTAAGAAGACTTCAGGGTGGAATAAGGCGGAATTAAGGTTCAAGACCTAGGACATGCGCTGACCAACGGTCACTGCCAAAATTGTAAGTTCGATCCCAAGACTGCTGTCGGGATGAATTAGGATACCCCAATAGCAAACGCCATCATCATCCTTATTCTCTTCTCCCTAATGACAGCCAGCACCACCACCACCGCTGGCACCACCACCAAACTCACCTTACTATGACTTCCTTGCTCCTCTGCATACACGGAATCCGAGCCCTTCCACTTTCACGTGTCTGAATATGCTGAGGGCGAGGCTGCACCCTGCGTGGCTGCGAAGTCGTCCAAAGGATCCCCGGACGCCATGGTGGTGTAGGGTGCCACGGAGTGTATCGGTTACGGGCTGAGGGTTAGGGCTTTGTGGGTTTGCGGCTTGGGAACGAAGTCCAGAAAGAGCGGTCAAGGGGTATGTGATACGTTGAGTTGGCTACATCGTTGGGCAAAAGTAACTTCTGTAACACATGTAGGTTTAATGACGAGGTGGGGCAAGTGTACCTCCCCGGCTCCACGCTGCGACTTGGGTTAAAAGGAGGGGTGACTTGAACAACCTGAAGACGGACATCTTCCGCCCTAAATCCCAACAAGCACCTTGAACGGGAAATACCCATCAGTCGTGCCCAGACTGGCTTAGACTTTACAGCACCCCCTCGGCCCTCAATTGACAGGCGTCGCGATGTACCCCGTGCAACTTGCAGCTCAACTCAAAAGCATCACGGTCAAGAAGAAGATAAACAACCCTAAACCCTAAACCCCAAAACAAGTACTTGCAGCACAAAGCCAAAGCCAAAGAGACCCTCTGGGCTTGCGGGCGAGGCGCTTACCTTGTTTTGTCGGCTAACTTTGCAAACACCCACACGTCCTCTTCCGAATCCCGAGTAAGCCAGCCGAAAACGCAGAAAGAATCACAAAACAGATAGAAAGCCTTCTACTAATAGAAGCCCTGTCGACCTCTGAGCCTACACCAGCTTTTTCAGGATAGATCCCCTAATTTCGGACCCTATACTACTCAGGGTACTTTATAGCAACCCCCATGAATGGATCTACTTTTTGGCTTTTTCAGGGCTGCTTTGGCCCCTTCGAGGAAGGGAGGCTCAGAGACTCCAATATCCCTTAACTCCCTTAATTAAGGCATATGTCTTAAATCATATAAGGGATCCTACCATCATTTAAGGAATAGTCCTTAATTAAGGGATATTAGAATCCCCTAAACCCTATAGATCCCTTAAAGGAACCCTATATAGATCCCTTTAAGGAACCCTAAGGTATATTCCTTAATTAAGGGATCCTTGGGAGTCTCTGGGCTAAAGGGCTACTATAAGGGATACTATAAGGGCTCTATGATATAGGGGCCTTATTAAGGGGGTCTACAAGGGCTGCTAAAGGATCATATTGGAGTCTCTGGGCACTCCTTTGAGTCTTTTCAGGACCTGCCCGGGCTCAGGAACTCGGGAAGCCTGGCTCGATGGGAGCTTCTGTGAGGACTTCTCTCCAAGGGGTTTTAGGGCTTTCAAGGTTTTTAGGGTTTGGGGGTTCAGGGTATAGAGTTAGGGCTTTCAGGGTTTTTAGGGGTTCTTTGTTTTTTGTGAGCCCTCTTTTAGGGTTTGGGGGTTCAGGGTTTATGGTTTCTTCTTTCTACGAGGGCTTCTGCACTGGGTTTCTCTGAGTGTGTTTCTATCATGACCTTGTAAGGGTTTGATGCCTCGCGGTCCAAGCTTAGGGTATCTCCAAGCGAACGGATCCGGGCGTGGAGACTGCCAGGTTCGAGGACTGCGGCTTCCGAGCTCAGCGCTTGCTGCCCTCAAACCTACCTGGACCCCTACAGGAGACCCTATTCTGGAACCCTACAGATACCTTTAAGGGACCCTTAAAGGATCCCTTGAAGGGATCCCTTTAGGGAGCCCTTAAAGGATGCCCTTTAAAGGAACCACTGGACCCGAAAATGCGTGAATGCAGGTTCAGGGTCATTATCTTGCCTACTCTTGCGGGTTTAGGTAATGCCCTAATCTATAGCCCAGGAAGCATCTCTAAGTCTTCAGTGCTAGAGCGCTGAGGGCCTAGGGCAGGTTTAAAGGGCGCAAGTTTAGGCTTCTGGGGCAAGCATACAGAGAGTAGCCGCCGAGACTCACGGCTGTGGAAGCGACATCCACCATAGACTTGAAGCCCTACCTAAAGGCTCAGGGCTTATAGGTTTAGGATTGATCTGACGCACCTACTATAACCATACATCCAACTGCCCATCCTGGGCGATCAATCTAAGAGTTCCTTCCCGACTTACCGCAGAGGGCTTCGGCCAGTTGGATTCTCTTTCCCCTATACAACTTCTACATGATTTCCGTACATAAACATGCAATACGTAACCACGTATGTACTGTAATTATGCACGTACACACCCAATCGTGCTCATCCAGCAATAAGCCGAAGACATACAGATATGAAAAACCATACCAATTCATTCATGACGCCCACACCTGTTACCTTGTTTACAGCCCTCCCCACTTTAAGTCCTAAGCCCTAATTTCCATACCAAACCTAAACCTCGCAGGTTAAGCCCAAAAACCTTAACCCCCTAAAGAGTCTGCACAAAACGGTTTACAAAACCTCCAAAAAGCACTCAGAAGCCTTCAGCCGATGTGGGGATGTGGGATTGAAAGACTTTTATGCTCTCCCCCCCTATACCCTTCGAAAAAAACCTATTCTCAAACCCTAAGAGCCCTTAGAGAGTCCTACCGGATCAGGGATGCAGTGATGGTCGCGCGAGTCAAGTCGATTGAGTACAAGCTTTCTTGAAACTCGATCCAGTTGAGGGTTTAGGGTTTAGTTGTCCCCGGAGGGTCTTGATTTAAGGGGTCTTGTGGGTCCTGACGCCATCAGACCCTCAACCCTAAACCCTGTCAACCCGAAACCCTCAAGCCCCAGCCCCCAACCAAAAACCCTCAACAGGCCTATCCCTCTTGTTGGTCACATCCACGACGGGGATCTGCCACGCTCTCAGATTGTTCAGGATCCACTGCTTGCTGCCCTCGTCGGGTTCCGAGATGCGTGGCTGACGGTGTAGTGAGTAAGGATAGGTTTGGGGTTCAGGGCTTAGGGTTTAGGGTTGAGGGCTTCTTTTTGAGTCTGGGATGTCGGCTTTGGGTGTTGAGGGTTCAGGTCTGGAGGTTCAAGGGCTCGGGGTTGCAAAAGCGCGGCGCATCTGTAGGTGTAGGAAACATCTCACGAGCAATGCTCTACAATAAAGACGACTATAACCATCAACTGAGGGAGTGGAAGAATGGTAGAAATAATAGTTATACTTGTACCCCATTCCTCCATTCCCTACTAACCAAAGGTAAGAAGAAGTCGCCTTCCAGCGGCCACCCGGTTCCTTGCTCACCACCACGCGGGCGCAAGGAGAGATGGCCAGAAGGCAGGGTAGATCCTCCCAGGGGACGTAGTAAGGGTTCTTAAAGGGCTCCTTAAAGGGATATATAGGGCTCCTTAAAGGGATCTATAGGTGGGAGTTTCCGAGAAATAGGGGTACCTTCTTTTGGGAGCCTTATAATTATTGGTGTTTTCGAAGATCAACGTGACGACGGTGGTACACTTCTCGAGGCTGTTAAGAGTCAGGATTCACCAGAGGGCCATGAAGCACACTCCTACCCACTCTTTTCACGGCACAAAACAAAGTCCTAGGCTCCCTTCGAACATGTTTCTACATTCGATAAGGTTGAGCCTTGAAGTCTGTCATGACACTTACCGGTCATTACATGAAGTCCTAGAGGAAAAAGGGCAGCGGGAAGAGTGCTTTCAACACTCCTCCTTGAAGCCACCGTCAGGGCCGCTTCACCCTACATGAGGCTCTGACCCGCTGCTACAAAACCAAAACCCACCGTGGCTGCAGTCACAGAAGCCCATACCTTCCCAAGCACCTCTGGCAAAAGGCACGAGTCTGCCGATATGCTGGCGTCCCTAGGGTAGGGCAATCGTTGTAGAGATGAACTACTCCACCTCGCTGCATAGTGGTGCACACCTGATGGATTGGTATTCCGGTAGGGAAATCGCCTGGGTAGGGAATATCCGTTTGTGTCGATCGGCATTGGGTACCGATCGAACGGACATGCTCTGTCTGAGACGACGAAGAAGCCCTTCCGCGATAGGTGCTCACGGGTGGTGGAGGTACCACGGTTGGTGGAGTTGCGACCTGAAGTGGAGGGGCAACCTGTCCAGAGGATGAGCTGGGATCCACACGTAGAGCTCTGGCCCTTGAGACCAACCCATGGTCTTGCCTAACCCCTTGCTCCCCAAGCTCCTTCTTGATCGCCTCCTTAACCCTATCTTCAACCGACTTACCTTTCGTGGTAGTCACAGACCGAACCCGAGGTCTGGCTCTGGTGACGCAGCAATTCACCAGACCTCTGCCACCTTCCCACACGGCCAGGACAGAGAGCACAACCAAGGCAGTTAGCAACATCAGCTCATATGGAGGATCAACCTCCAGTCTTGCCAAGTCTTCTTCCTGTCCGTCAGCGGTGTATGCCTGAAGGCATGAGATCAAGAAGAATAACCAGCCCTGAAGATTATCCAAACCTCTTGGCTGGACCCTGGCCGCTTGAACCACGGGCGGTTCCCCATCTTCAAGGCCTTGCAAGCCTATTAGCCCACGCAGAAACCTCAGGTGGGGTCCTGGCAAAACCTTAGTCAGAAGATCTGCCTGCTGGTTTTCTCCCGGCACATGCAGAAGGGTGACCTCCTTGGTGTCAACACGTTCTTTGACAAAGTTGCTTCTGATGCGCAAGTGGCGAGTCCTGTTGGCTCCTCGACCTTGCAGAAGTTGAAGCGCGGAGGTATTGTCTACCAAAAGGTCAATCACCAAAGACCTTCCGATGACTTGCTGAAGCACCTCCCGCACTCCTACTGACAGGACGATCCCCTCGGTCGCGGCGATGAGTTCCGCTTCGGAGGAACTCAGAGTGATCAGGGATTGTTTGGTCGCACGCCAGAGAACCAAACAGCCCCGGAATTTAACTGCTATCCCACTGTAGGACCGCGAGCCATACGGAGAGAAACTCGCATCAGTAAAGCATTGAAGGGTCTCTCCGTCTTGGCTAGCCTCAATCAACAGCTGATGATCAAGGGTCTCATACAAGTAGTGAAGCATCCTGATGCCAAGCTTGTACACCAAGGACGGGTCCTTGGTGGACCAAGACGCCAGTAAGGCTGTGGTGTGACTGATGTCAGGTCTTGTTCTCTGGCTCACCCACAGGAGTTCACCCACGATGGACTGCGCCCTTCGGAGGTCTGCTCCGTCATACTCCTGCTGTTCTGGCTCCTCCTTGATCCAGTCTCGGGGAGCCGTTTGAGGACTTGAGGAGTGAACATCATACTTGGTCATCAAGTCATTAAGATAGGGCTGCTGACCTAGTGAAAAACCTGAGGCGGTCTTGGTGATGTTCATTCCCAGAAACTGAACCATATCCCCTACCTCTTGGCAGCTCTCCGAAGGACTAGTTTCCCAAACCTGATTCAAGTAGGCATGGAAATCCTTCGATTGCTCGTAGGTGGACAACACCAAACAGTCATCGACGTAGACAACCACAATGCCTCTTCGCTGGCCATTCCTATCCTTAAGCAACCATACAGAACCCTCAAGCTGCTCAAGGTGCATCTCTTCCCCATCACAAACCCAACTTGCTTGGCCTAAAACCCGATCCCTATAGTCACTCCACCACTTCGGAGCCTCCCTCAATCCATAAACTGCACGTCTGGCACGCCAGACCTCGGAAGCCTGGCTGATGCCCGCCTGCACAAAGTGGGCTGGCGGCCTTAGCAGCATGAGGCGCTCCAGGTCAGGCGGCGGTGCCCTCAAAAAGGCTTGGGATATGTCGGTGACATACGCTGCCCAGGGCTCTCCACTGGCCACAGCAAGTGCAATTCTCACCGCCTCCGCTTGTGCACCGGCGCTATAGGTGGGCTCACTGGTAACTTCGGTGAAGTTACCACACGCTACGGCCCTGCACTTGCGCCTGAAAGCCTTCTTGCTTCCTGCCTTGGGAGGCTTTGCAGTATAAACTGCCAAAGCCGGCAACACCTCTGCACCTGGAGTGCTCAGAAGGGACCTTGCCTCGTCTCCCACATGCCTAGTAAGAGACCCTATCTCTAGATGCCCTTCCAGCTCTGCACGCATGGCATCTACCCACTTCTCAAGATGTTGCTTGACTTCGGACGGGCGAGCAGTATGCGTGGTTTCCAACTGCTTCCCACACTTCTCAAGCTCTTCAAGGATTGACTCCAAGTTGTCAGTGTAGAGCGACTCTGACACTGCCCGGAGGCGTGGAGTCTCTACGCTGGAATCCCCTAGCCCATCCCTCACCAAGGTACCTGAAAACCTAAGGTTGGAGAGGCTTGGAAGGTAAGCAGGCGACGCCCGTTCCACAGGGATCACCGAGAGTGATCGACGCTGGTTCGGACCGGATGGTGGTGTTTCCCCGGAGAAATGAGGGGGAAGTCTCACAGCTCTAATTGCAGGTGGATCTGGCTGGCGGTCGGGGCACTTGATGATCTGACCCACGGGCGACCTCCGCAGGTTCCTCTTCCTCCATGACCAAGCGAAGACAATGAGTATCACCTCCACTACTTCCCGAATCCTATCGTAAACCGTGAAGATTAAAAACCGCTGGTCTACCGGAACCCCAGGCTCAGCGGCATCCTCATGGAAATGCAGCACATCTGCCAGAGGAACTTCTTCACCGTTTTCCGTATGCAGGGTGAGGGTAGGATTGACACTCCAGTCACACTGATCTATCACTGTGCTCACCAGCAAGCCTTGAGGGATGTGATCTGACAGGGTGCCAGTGTCTGAATGCGACCCCGCTCTCATTTCCCTCGAGAGGCGTTCCATGGCTTGCTCAAAGTCCCTTTCAGGAATCTTCCCACGACTGAGGCGTCAGGCGCGTGTACCGGACATCCATTCGCACCCTTCTTCTTCCTTCAGGTGCCCCTTCCTGGTCTGGTGGTGCACCCTGGCCTGAGGATTGGGTCCTACAATCTTGCAGATGGAAGGTATGTTGGCTGTAGAAGATGAAGCCTCGGCGCCATCAATTTCTTCCACCATGCGCTCATCACCTGAACTCCAAACATCACCGGTGATCGACGAGGAAGGCTGATCATCATCATCAACAACGATTGCTGGCACGGGAACCCACGCTCGGGAAAGTCTTCAGAAACTGCTCTCATTTCCTGTTCGGTTGCTGGTACGGTGGAGACGGTCACCGCGATGTCTACCAGCATGAACACGTCCCCTAAGTAGTTGCCTTGATCATCTACATCATCAACGGTCCGTCGCACTCTCAAGGCAATCCTGTATTCCCGACCCCCTCTAGGATACCCCTTCACGGAAAGCACCTGACCTAACAGGGAGCGCTGGTATTCCGGGCCATTCGGTCCTGGGTGCAGCCTACCTTTCAAGATCAAATCCAAGGTGTGAAGCTCCTGATGGAGTACTGCATTGGAAGCACATCCAGCAATCAACCGATGGTCCGCTGTCGCAGGAGGGAAAAGGATTTGAGTACCCAGACTCAGGACACGCCCTCCATAGTAGCGGTAATTGGCCTCGGTCAGCGCGTTCCATAGAGTCCTTCGGGCGGAATCCGAGGCTGCACTGACGAAGGAGTACCACTCCTCCTCACTGATGCACCAGTAGTTGTAGGAACCCCGGTACACATCCTCTTCTGGTTCCTGTGGCACCGCTTCAACCTTGCACAAGTGAATGCCTTGCAAGTCTTGAACTAGCTTCTCCTCCTCTCCTTCTTCATCCTGGACTTCCTTCCTTTCCGAAGGTGGAGGCACTGGAGGGAGAACATCGGGAATGGCCGTAGGCATCTGTTGTGCTCTCTGCGGGAGATCGGGCCTAATCCTTAACTGCCCCGGAAACCCTTCCAGCAACCTAGTGGAATCTTCTAACGAGAGACCCATATCGACAAAGTCTTCCCGAAAGAGAAACTCTAGGTCCCTGATTTCGACTAGTCCCTCGTGGCGGAATCGGGAGATGTAGCGCTCTAGTCCCAAACGCGAAAGACGCTGCTCTAGGGACTCGCATGGCTCCCATCCTACTTCCACCGTGGCGGAGGTGTCCGGCTGGACATCCTCTTCAAGGTCAGTGTCTTCGGCCTGGATCACACACACCTTAGGATGCTCAAACCTGACCGATCGTGCTTCCTCAACACGCCCCAGGGGAAAACCTAAATCCTTCATCAAACTGGCTTCCTCTCCTTCAAGGTGTATGCCCAGCGGGGTGAAGCATGCTACGACGAAGTCGGGAGTCCTTACTAGGGAGTGCCGAACCTTAGGGGAAAAAGTCTGAAGGCGGTGCCCTAAAACCGTAAGATGTCCCTTACCATCCTCTGGGCTCAAAGATCCTGCAGGAATTGACTGCGGACCCACTCGTTCGGCGGTCCAAAGACACGTTCTGCCTGGGATGATCAGGACATAATTGGCGGTCCCGGGTTCGTTGCGGTGATCCACATGAGGATCCACTTCAGGATCAGCATATACCACTATCGAGGTCCAAGTGGGAGGCTCCTTATTCCCCTCACTGCGATAGTGATGCTGGAGGTAGGCGTTGAGAAATGCCGTCACTCCAGGGTGTCGTCTGGCGGCCCTGGAAATTCCTTGGATACCCCCATGCCTAAAACCCCCAAACAACTCATACCCCGATGCCCTTCCCCTTGGAGCCTTCTTAGAAGAGCTCCACTCAAGAAGATTGAGCACCTGCGGTGCAGCAGCGGGTCTGAAGTCCTTGCGATGAAGCAGCACCTGTGCTCGCAGTTCTGCCTCTTCGCCTTGCATTTCAACTCTGACCGACAATGCTAATGGCTCCTGAGATATTGGGTCTCGGCTCTTCGCAGAGATCCGACGGTAGGGCGACATAGCTGGGTCCTCAATCCCACTGACCTCATCTTCTGCGACAAGCTCGGGTAGGTCCTCAGCCAACACCTTCTCCGGATGAACGAGATTGGCTCTAAGATTCCTAGTTGAGAGGATCGCCTTTGTCGCCTCCCTGAGGATCCAATGGCCTTCAGTTTCACACGTGGACGGAGCAAGGTAGCGGCCACGCTCCCACTTGACAAAAACCCTCTTGGGCTGGCTGGTTGGGGTCTTTCCCTTGAACCACACAACTTGGCCAAAGAATGGCGGCAATGGACGCTCACACACTCTATGAGTGTAGGTCTGAGCAGCATGCATAGCTGCAAGTGGCCAAAACTTAATGGGTAAATCACTAGACGCCAAGGAAGTCCTCATCTTAGCCTTGAACCACCCAACCAAACGTTCAGCTAAACCATTAGACTGAGGATCTTGACCCTGCGTATAGGAGGGCACAATCAAGTTTTGATAACACCACTTCTTAATCGCCTCTGAGGCTCCTTCTCTATCCGAGTGCAGCCTATGAACCGGCAACCCTAACCTGTGCACTTCGCCACAGATCTGTTGTAAGGCCTCAAGCATGCCCCTCGGACTGCGAGTCTTCAATGGCACACTGAAGCGAAGAACCTTTTGCAGAGTGGGTTCCTGCAAGGACGCCACATACTCTTCCAGATCAGATTCTTGGAAGTCGCCTTCAAGGATGGATTCCTCGAGAGGGTTTGCAACAGGAGGCTCCTCCTCAAGGTCCGGAACCCCTTCCTCGCCAAAGTCGATGGAACCTGAGTCATCATCGTCCTCTGGCACTAGTGGTTGAGAAGACTCCTCCATGTGACCATTCTCCGAACAGCCTGCAGCAGGGGGATCTGGCGCTGAATCAGGCGGATGAGATTCCCCAGCACCCTTTTCAGTGGACTGAGTGAGAAGTTCCCGCGGCACCCTATACCCAGCTACTAGGAGGTACCTATAGCCAGTGGCATCGAAGGAACGACCTACCTCCTTGCAAGGACCCGCTAAGTCACAAGAGAGCACGTAAGAGTCCTTGTGTTGACCTTTCTGTGCTGCAGACCGACCGCTGAGCCCCGTACACAAACCTGGCAATCCTTGCGATAAGGCCAATGGCCGGCTTGAATGTGAGCGGACTCCTCCTTATCCCCTTCGGCCTCTACACTCGCTGTATTGACCGCGACATCCAAGGAAGTTGACGGTGCCGCTGAAACTGGTCCCAAATCTGGTGGCAAGCCGCGCTGTACATGTCCGCGGAATACGCTCTTCCTCACTACACAACTGTTGGAAACTCGAACATCTCCGGAACGTGATGAGACTGCGCAAGTCCGAGTCCGTCTGTGCAATTTGCTTTGCCACGAGAAACGTGACTGACCCTGTGTGGGAGCGCCCCACAAACCAGGACGGACCGCAAGAAAAGACTGGAATGGCGCCCTTTGTGCCCCAAAGAACCAGGCAAATGCCAGGCCAGCTTTCATGGCCACTGAGAGATGGGAGTTTCTCAAGAAGGGGGGTTTCGGGGACTCCACGGACCATAGAGGGTTTAGGGTTTAGGGCTTTAGGGTTTTACGGTGTAGGGTTGATGAGGGGATTATCGGGGGCCCCTCTTAAGCGATTTTCTAGGGTGTTATTTGGAAAAACCCAGATGGATGCAGGAAGAAATGCTCCAGTGAGCGTGCGGCTGAAGCTGAAAACGGAATTTAGACAAGTAGCTCATGCTATGCTACAAGTATCGTTCTAGTCGGTTCGACCTTAAACCTCAACCTTATTCCTGTTATAGATATGTTATGTTGCTAGAGAAGACCATCTCAATTTTCTAGGGATGGGGGTGAGGGGTTTGGGGTTGGGTAGTATGGGTTTCTATGGGGGTATTGGTGTATGGGTTGGGTATGCTATTTTTTGTGGGGGGGGCTGGGCATGGTGTGCCATAGTATGGTTTTCATCATGTAGCTTTTGCTGTGGGTATGTTGGTGAGTTGAAGGTTGAGGTATAGGTTGCTATGGTTTGGGTCTTCAGGTGGCCTTGGGGGGGGGTGTGCATGGTTTTTTTGAATGGGAATGGTATATGCAAACTAAAACTCCCATGTCCCTGAACCCCTTCCCCCCCTAAACCCTAGACCCTAAACCCGAGAGTAGTCCAGAGGTCGCGCTGCAAAGCCGCGAATGCCCGCAGATTTTTGCTGCTCTCTGGGCTCCAGCCAATCCCAAAGCCTCGAGAATTTGGGGCTTAGGGCTTAAGGCTTAAGGTTTAGGGACTAGGGTTTAGGAGTTTGGGGTTTAGGCTTTAAACTTTAAGGTCTCTTCTCAGGGTTACGGGGTTTGGTTTTGTTGAGGGCTCAGGGTTTCGGATTTGGGCAGTTTGAGCTCAAGCTCTACAAGAAGGCTCTTCCAGTTTAGGGATGTTCATTGGGTTTTTTCAGTGTTGGGACTGTGAAAACCGACCACGGTAAACAGCTCTGAGCCTTGGATGTGTAATAACTAAAAAACTTCAGACAGTATGAAAAGATATCAAGCCACGAAAACGCCCCAGACTCCGGAAACCCGGTGACCATCGGAATCAACTCTCTGATAAAAAACGTTGAAAATCTCTTATAAAATCGTCATATATCCTACAAAAACAAATAAGTATTCATATATATATATATATGCGCATACACACACACACACACGCATTAATACTAATAACACCCTGGTTCAACCCGTGAAACAATCATAAACGGCTCGTAACTTTCCGATAAACCCCTAAAAAAACCTTTAGACAACTCATACAGCAGACCTGAACCCTAACTCTCTAAGTAAACCCCTAAAACGATTAAACCCCTAAACCCTCCAGAAGGGCGGCATCTTCTGCATCTTCTCGAGGGTGGGAGGCAGATGGCCGGGCCCTGGGTGAGTCCTCGGCACCCGGGCTCGGGGAGCCGGGTTTGGGATTTCGGGGTTTAAGTTTAGGACTCAGGGGTTTGGGATTTGGGGGGGTTTAGGATTTGGGGGGGTTTAGGATTCGGCCCGACGCAAATTGACCTGGCCTCGCCAGTTCTCACTAGCACTCACTGGTGCTCACTAGCGTCCACTAGCGCCCACTGGCGCTCACCAGTCCCTGCACTAGTGTAAACCCCAAACCCCTAAACCCTAGACCCCTAAACTGCTCCAAAAGCCCAGGCACCAGGCCGTTCCTTTCCCGAGGTCGCTGGCAGACAGGTTGCTGCCCACGGTGTGCTCCGGAGTGTTGAGGAGCCTTTCTTAAGGAGGCCTTGGGATTTGGGGCAAAAGGTTTCGGATGGGAGGCTTAAGGCTCAAGGTTTAGGATTCACGATTTCTGGTTGAGGGTTTCGGACTTCGGAGTTGAGGCGTAAAGTTTAGGGGTTGGGATTTGAGGCTTGAAGTTTGAGCGTTAGGACTTGAAGCTCAAGGTTTAGGGTCCGAGATTTGAGGCGTAAAGTCTAGGGCTTAGGATTTGAGGCTTAAGGTTTACGGTTTAGGATTCTCGACTTCTGATTAAAGATTTTGGGTTGGACGCTTAAGGCTTCTGAGGTTTAGGATTCAGGATGTCTGGTTTAAGGTTTAGGATTTGAGGCTTAAGGCTTTGGGCTTGGGATTTGAGGCTTAAGGTTTACAGTTGTCACAACAGTTTAGGGGTTGGAGACTCCAATAATCATATTGGGGATCCTACGAGAATTTAAGGTATGTTCCTTAAGTAAGGGATACTGGAGTCTCTGGGTTCCCTTGAGACCCAGCCGCTGGGTTCTTGTTCTGAGGAGCCTTCCCGGGGGGCTTTTCTGCTGAGGTGGGCCTTGGGGATTTCAAGTTTGGACGAAGTGGGCCTTAGGACTTTTCAGGGGTTTAGGGTTTAGAGCTTAGGGCTTTAGGGGTTTAGGGTTTAGAGCTTAGGACTTTTTCAGGGGTTTAGGGTTTAGAGCTTAGGGGTTTTAGGGGTTTAGGGTTTAGAGCTTAGGGGTTTTAGGGGTTTAGGGTTTAGAGCTTAGGGGTTTTACGGGTTTAGGGTTTAGAGCTTAGGACTTTTTCAGGGGTTTAGGGTTTAGAGCTTAGGGGTTTTAGGGATTTAGGGCGGGTTTAGGGGTTTTAGGGATTTAGGGTTTAGGGTTTAGGGATTCCTGTGGGGGGACGAGCCTGGGGCCTCTTGCTCGAGGGAAGCCTTGGATTTTTCGTCTAGTGAGTGTTGGGAGCCCAGGTTCCATATGCAGCATTTGGTCGTAATTGTACTTGGAGGATCATGGGACTTAGTAAGCCAGGTTATAAGTACCTTAAGTGGGCTTATAAGTGCTTATAAGTCTAGTTACCTTATTCATAACCCCAGTTACTAAGTGCAATGATCCTTTAAGTAGGGGTTCTTTGGATTTGCGGCGGTGTTCGGCGCCTTGGGGTTAAGGGCTTTCGCGGCTTGAGCTTTCGTTGCTGCGCTGTAGGGCGGCTCGAAGTTTCTAGCGGTTTAGGGTTTAGGGTTTAGGGCTCTGCAAAGCAACTCCCAGGTTTCACAGTTCGAAAAGGCTTTCTTCTTTTCTCAGCCCGGTTTCCGGCTTGAGAAGGCATATGAGGGCATCCTAGAGCTTCACAGTGCCGGAAAGGTGTTCCGGAGTCTCTGATCAAGGCTCAGGGAGCGGGTTCATGTCTTGAGAAGTGAAGCTGGAGGTGTTTGCGTTGAGCTGCGAGCTTCAACGAAAGGCTGTAACCCAGAGACTCCAATACCCTTAATTAGGGAATATTCCTTAAATCATACTAAGGATCCTACTATAATTTAAGATATATTCCTTAATTCAGGGATATTGGAGTCTCTGGGAAACGTACGGACCGTACACACCCCGCACACATACCCTGCATAGCCCCTACTTCAAGCTTCAACACAGCTGGCTGAGAAGGGTTACGCAGTCAGTTACACATTTGACATGTCATCTGTAGCTACCTTGGTGAACCCAGAGACTCCAATATCCCTTAATTAAGGAATATACCTTAATTTATAGTAGGATCCTTAATATGATTTAAGGAATACGTATTTCCTAATTAAGGGGTGTTGGAGTCTCTGGGAACTCCCCGGATCCTGTAGAGTGGCCCTACACTGAGACCAGTGAACGTAAGATCTGGAAGAAGACCCCACAGAACCCTGCAACAACCCTATGAAAACCCTCCGAATCCCCAACACCTGAACCCTTGCAACGCTAAACCCACAACCCTTGACATCAAACCCCAAACCCTAAGCGCTCAGCCCCCAACCCTAAACCCAAAGCCGCTTTATAGAACCCTTATAGATCCCTTTAGGGAGCCCTTGTGGATCCCTTTGAAGGAACCCCTACCTTAACCCTGAATAACCTACCTTTTTAGGGTTCCTTATTATGATTTCCTTATATAAGTCCCAAAAAAGGTAGGTTCTTCGGGGTCAAGGATCCTCAACCCCAAACTCTAAACCCCAACTAAGGCACCTCTGCATGGCCGCCACCGTCTCGCAGAGGGAGGCGGCCCCCGGGAGAAGCTCCTCACCCTCCGAAAAGTACCTGAGGCTGAAAACTTCGGCTTTGGGATTTAAGTTTTGTTTTTTCATGGGCCCTTTTAGGGTTTGGGTTTTAGGGTTTCGGCTTTGGGGTTTAGGGTTTACGGTTTAGTACCTGAAAGTAAGATTTCCGCTTTCGGATTTGGTTTAGGGTTAGGGTTCAGGGTTGCGGGTTTCGGGTCTAGGGTTCAGGCCTGAAAGTAGGGAGGGATCAGGGCATGTAGGTTTCTACATTTGAACTGAGGGCTTGACGTTTGGGACTTTACCAAGGCTGCCTAGAGGAAGGATACTTTTATTTGGGGTTCTTTCCTAGGGTTCAGGGTTTTAAGGTTTAGGACTCACTGATATCCACCAGCGGGCTGGCAATAAGGATCTGTTGCATATTTACGGTCTGTACCTACACCTTCGGGATTGCAGGTTTGCGGATGAGGCCTCTCGCGCACGTACAATTGCACCTGACAGAAGGATTCTATGGAGTTCTACAGACTTCCATCGGGTTGTGTAGGGGCTTTCGGGTTTGATGTTTCAGTTTTTGGGGCTTAGGACTAAGCTTGTCCCTTTAGTCCTTTGGATTCAGCCTTCGGCGCTTAGGGTACAGAATTCTGCACATATGAAACACTCAGTTTGGGTGTAGACATCTCAGAGAAGCCTCATAAGGCCCCAAGCCCAGCCACCGCAAACATTAAATCTTAAACCCCAAACCCAGAATCCCAGACAAACCTGAAGCCCTCAGCCCATAAACTCCCAAACCCCAAAAGCCCAAATCCTAGACCCAAACCCTGAACCACAAACCCGGACAACAGGGCTCAGCCACAACGACTCCAATAAATCCGCGAGCTCGGCTGGCCGCGTGCTATTTGGCGCCTCCAGACTCGGGGCGTGAAGCTTGCGATGGATTCCTACATGGGGGTCTAGAATACGGTCTCCCTTAAAGGGTACTATAGGGTTCTATAACGAGGTCCCCCTTGAGGGTTCCGATACGGGTTCCGTACGGAAGCTTTGAGATTTAGCTTTAAAAAGGTTCCAACAGGGGGTTTGGGGTTTTAAGGGTTCAGGGTTTAGTGGTAAAGTAGGCAGAGGGGTCTGGACTTTAGGACTCAGGTGTTCAGGGTTGGAGGGTTTAGGAGGTTGCGGAAGAGCCCCTGCTGTTGGAAAGCTCCCGACAGAAGCTTTTGAGAGAAGACTTCCGGGTCAAAATGCACCAAAAACCGGACTTCTCAGACCTACAATCGGCCCCCTGCGCCGATTAAACCCCCCCCAACCCAAAACCCCACAACCCTTAAGGGGGACCCCTGTTTTTGGACCCTATACCCTTTAAGGGAAACCCTAGTATGACCCCTTGTTTGCTGGGCTCTTAGCACTTTTTGGGCCCCTCAACCCCAAAGACTCCAATATCCCTTAATTAAGGAATATACCTTAAATTATTAGGATTCCTTGTATGATTTAAGGTATATTCCTAAACTAAGGGATATTGGAGTCTGGGACCTTCGAAGTTTAAACGGAAACCTATCGAAGCCTCATGGAACCCTACCCAAACTAACCCGCTGACCTATCCGAAACCCCTAAACCCTGAACCATAAACCCTAAACCCTGAACCCTGCCTTTTTGTGGTTCATATTCAGAATCCTATAAGGTGATCCCACAAAGGTACTACTAATTATCCGAAACCCTGAACCCTAAACCCCAGGGCTGCCTCCAAGACCGCGAAGAGGAAGCGCCGGGAGCACCCGGAGGTGGCATTGCAGGCTGGGCACCAGCCTGCCCAGAGACTCCAATATCCCTTAATTAAGGAATATACCTTAAATTATAGTAGGATCCTTAGTATGATTTAAGGAATATTCCTTCATTAAGGGATATTGGAGTCTCTGGGTGAAACCGAAAGCTTGGTCACGAGATTTGGGTTTCTAGGCAGGGTCTTCCGGGGTTCTATATGGGGGTTTCCGAAAATAGGGGACCCTAATATAGTACCCTGAACAGTAGGATCCTTATTATAGGGGCCCCAAATAAGGTACTCCCTATTTTCGGAAACCCCCATATAGGGATTTAAGGTTCAAGGAATTGTAGTTTGTGCTTACACTGGGAATTCTATGGGGTCTCGTGTATGAGGCTGTTGACGAAAACCTACCTCAACCCTAAACCCTAAACCCTAAACCCTAAACCCTAAACCCCTAACCCCTAAACCCCTAAACCCTAAACCCCTAAACCCCTCTAAACCCTAAACCCCTAAACCCTAAATACCCGCAACCTCGAAGCCCCATAAATTCTAATCCCAAAAAGGAAGCCTGATGGGATTTCCTATAAGGACTCATGCATGAGCCTTCTAAGGGAAGCCTAGAGGCCCTACAGTACCCCCTAAACCCTAACTGTTGAAGGTGTTCACCCTGGGTGGCCATACCCTGCAGCGAAGCTCACGCAGAATGTTTTCTATGGCTGGGCGCAGAGGCGACTCACGATCTCAACGAAGCAACAAGAGAACCGACAAACCAACAAACGACCTGTACAGCTTTACAAGTTGTTGGTTACAGTACACATGGCTCAAGAGGCTTACCTTTCGTAGCCTTCCCCTACGAGCCGAAGCATAACAGCGCACAAACACTTGCAGACTACAGGTACCTAGCAGCTATACAAGGGCCCTGAAAGCTAGCCACAACTGCAAACTACAAGTGCTGATCACTGACATGCTGGAGCGTTTTCAACACTCCTCCTTGGCTCGCTCGTCAGGGCGACGCCACAAGCTGCGTATTTACAGCATGTCATCTTCGCCTGACCTCGAACCTTTTGGCACCTCAGCGTGTTTAGAGACCTGTGCGGTGGCGGTCTCTGCAGACGCGGCACAAGTTGCGGGTGGTTAAGGGTGTATTACGCCTTAAACACCCAACAAGTCTGATCTAGAGGCTAGCTGGGTGATCAGTCCAGTTTGCCGTTTTGCATAAGTAATAAACAAAACTTTCTCGAGGATATCCAAGACTGTACATAGAAGTGCACGTAGGGTACAAATTAGGGTTTCGAGTGGCCTGGCTGGTTTACCCCCAGCACACAAGCGAGTGCTACAGGCCTTCTGCACACAGGTTCGGGACTACGAGTACCTATTAATTCGGGTCACCCAAACCAGTTAAGGTCTGACAGGGGACCGGCTTTCGCTGCTGCAAGGAGTTGGCTCATCACGACAGCTCCTCCTGGGCTTGTACCTCTGAATTAACACAGGGCCAAGTGCACATATGCTCTCTTTGGCTTGAGCGGCACTACCTGCTTTTCAAAACAGCGTGGCTGAAGCAAAAGGCTTCAACACACGGCCTACCCTTAGGGTGGCTGCACTCCCTCTAAACTGCACCATCATTTGAGCGCGGACCTCATGCATCAAACAACTGATTGGTTGGCAGCGCGGCAACTGCCTGACAAATGCCTTGAAGAACCTGGGGCGAAACAGTTGTTGAGTCTTGCGTTGGGGCACTTGGCAGTGCGAGTTGAAGCTGCGATGATGGCTGCTCCTCCTGGGTTGAAAGCTGGAGGGAATGATGAGAAGCTTGAGGACCTGAAGCGTGCGAAGCGTGCTGTGTTGCCTGCACGACCTGAAGCGCAGCCTGAAACACAGTCGCCAACGCTTGCAGTAAGTCTTGACGGCCTGGGATTGCTCCCGGCTGTAATCTCCTGCCAGTGCCAGCTGCAAACTGCAGCTTGTCCTGCTCCTCCTCATTCGAGCTACTCTGGTGTCCAGAGCTAGAGGACCGAGTACCGGCACCTAACAACCCTAACAACAAACCAGTTAAACCCTGAGGCTCAGCGGCAGGAGGAGGAGGAGGAGGAGTTGAGGAAGGGACAGGGGTCAGTGCATCCCCGGACGTTGTAGCAGTGCGCGAACCAAGCCCACTATCACCAAACCTACTAAAACTCACCTCCTCAGCACCCACCTGCTGCAACGCCGGCGCCTCATATCCACCAGCCTGCTGAGACTGAATCCTCCAGACTTCAGCCTCAGCACGACCGGTTTTCTCCTGTTCCTTTCGCAAGCGCTGCTTCAACCCTTCAAGCTGTGGCGCCACTTCTGCCTGAATCGCATCATGCGGAATAGATGAGGACTCGGTGTGGGGATGCCTGTCTGGAGACCCGTAGAGCAAGGGAGCCCTTTGCTCCATGGCAGCAAGCTGCTGCGCGTTGGCACCAGTGAACAACGGCATCGACACTTGACACTCATCTTGCAGGACGCGGCCTCCTCTCTCGACGGGCTGTAGTGGTCGCGACGGCCTTGGAGGAGAAGTCAGTGGACTGGGAGCCCACCCTTGCGGCAGTGGCTGTACGTTCGCCGCGCCACCAAACAGAGACTGCACTCTTCCTAGCAACTGACTAGCAAAAGCCTGAGCCCCAGTCTGCATGACCGCTGACGCCCCGTACGCCGTTGATCTGGGCGTTTCAAAGCCCTCAGCACTACTTCCAGGATTCGCTGCAGATGGGTTGTACCCTGAGACGCCTGCGGCAACATTGATCTGAGCGCTAGCCATTCCACTTTCGGTGGCCACACTGAAACCCTGAGTCACTGCAGTTGCATCTCCATGCACCCCACTCGCATCAGCGACCTCCGCGGTAGATACTGCTTCATACGTAACGCCAGCTGTACCCAAGCCTCCAACCTGGCCTAGTGTTCCATCGCCTCCTGTCCTACCGACTGCTGAAACTCTCGGTCGGCCGGCTGTTCCAACAGTTTCTTGTGGCAGCTGAGGGGATGGCACTGGACCAGCTGTGGAAGTCGATGGCCCCGACGACGCATCCATCATAGTTTGCTGGATTCCATCCCCAATAGGCTGCGCAAGCCCAGAGGGCGATGGCACTCCAACTCCGGCGGTTGTACCATTCACTGTAGTCTGCGGTGCATCCCCGCCTCCCCGCACACCAGGCAGAGAGGCCGGAGAAGCCACCGCTCCGGTTGCTTCTGGCCCAGGCGTTGGGCTCATCACCTGTTGAAGGTGTTCACCCTGGGTGGCCATACCCTGCAGCGAAGCTCACGCAGAATGTTTTCTATGGCTGGGCGCAGAGGCGACTCACGATCTCAACGAAGCAACAAGAGAACCGACAAACCAACAAACGACCTGTACAGCTTTACAAGTTGTTGGTTACAGTACACATGGCTCAAGAGGCTTACCTTTCGTAGCCTTCCCCTACGAGCCGAAGCATAACAGCACACAAACACTTGCAGACTACAGGTACCTAGCAGCTATACAAGGGCCCTGAAAGCTAGCCACAACTGCAAACTACAAGTGCTGATCACTGACATGCTGGAGCGTTTTCAACACTAACCCTTAATCCCAACTTATACTGTATTTATAATCCAAAAAATATTAGGCGCGGGATTTAAGACGTATTTCTGGTGTTTAAAGGCGACTTTTTACCGGAATCGGGTGTCCCATAAATTCTAATCCCAACTGGAACCCTAAACCCTAAACTCTAAACTCTAAACCCTAAACCCTAAACTCTAAACCCTAAACCCTAAACTCCAAACCCTAAACTCCAAACCCGAAACCCGAAACCAGGGCCGACCTTTCTCCGCAGGGGTCTGCCGTGCAGCCGGCAGCGGCTTGGGCGAAGGTTTCCCGTCCGCCTCGGAGCCTTTCTTCGCGTGGGCTGAAGGTTTAGGGTTTTAGTAGGTATAGGGTTTGGGGCTTTAGGGGTTTAGAGGGTTTTGGAATTTAGAGCTTGAGGGCTTTAGACGGTTCAAGCTTCAGGAGCTCCGGATGGATGTCAAGCCTCTAAAACTCCTTAGATTGTCAAAGAGGGCTGAAGGAAGGTTCAGCATCTTGGTGTTTGCATTCTTGATCTGCAAGACTGGGATCTTGTGAATAACTTAACCTATGATGCCAATTGTCAGGCCATTCCACACATATCCCTCTTACGAGTTTACGTTCAGCTCCTGAACAAAAGACTATAGGGACCAAAATAAGTAAGTACCTGTAGTAGTTTAGGGGTTCCCTACTATAAATTCTGTATAATGGGCCCAAAACCCTATTCTAATTCTTAAGGCCCCATGTTACCCAGAAGAGACTGCCGATGTGGACAAGAGGCTCGAAGTCGCTGTCTGAGCACACGCGAAGCCCAGGGTTCCGAGAAGCAGATGCTGGAACAAGCAGCCCATCAGAGCTCGCGATTCAGCAAGCAGAGCTCTAGGTGAGGTATCTGTAGCTATATCTACTTATAACCTTAGTTTAAGGTACTTGTAACCCTACTTACAACGCTCCATGATCCTCTTTACGTATTCCTTGATAGAAGCTTAGAGGCCCCAGAGGTTGAGGGTCGAGTTCGTCGTGGTCAGAGATCGGGTGGAACCTTGGGCCTTTATTTGGGCTCCTTTAAAGGAGTCTATAAGGGCTACTATATACGGGATCTATAAGGGTACCAGAATAATGTAGGATTTCCCTGGCCCGAATCTAAGAGTCAGTGGATTTGCAGAAGAAGCGATGTTTGCCTGATGGGGGAGCGGAGCTATGATCGTCGTTTGATGAATTCAATATCTTCTTGCAGGTTCATTGGCCATCTGCGCTGCAGCAGTTGGTGTTGAAAGTGCACGTTGAGGATGTATTCAGGTTGTCGGTCCGGACGAAATTGGCAGAACGCAGTTTCAACGTAGTCTCAAGCATGGGGCACGGACGAATCCCAGGAAACCTCACCACCATAGACCCCAGTTCGCAGACCTTTTTCCCGAGCATTGCCTCTGTAAAGCAAGCTGCCGTCCGTCTTGGCGCAGCTGCTTTCAAGAGGAGGATGCCTCTTCCATCCGGGCGGGCTGCAGGCTTCCACTTGTGGAAGCTTCCGACATTGGGGTCCTTATCATACTATATTCGGGTCCCCTGTTTCGGAAGCTCCCAGTTCGGAGGACAGTTACAGACATCTGGCATCGGTGGTCGATGCATCCAGGGTGCCACCAGTATTGGTGTTGTAGACCTTGTCGAAGCTACCTGAGCTTGCAAGACAAGATTTGGGCGATGGTCTTTGCAAGTAAGGGTAGTATAGGGTTCTATAATGGGGTCGTTTCTAGAATAGGGTCCCCTTTAAGGGGTAGTATAGGCTCCCCTTTAGTGCTTCGGGCTGAGCGCCTCTGAAAAACAGGCTCAGCCCAAAACAGCAAACTCAGCATCTGCCTGCAATGGCCCTCGCAAGGCCCCTAGACCCAGAGACTCCAATGCCCCTGAATTAGGGAATATTCCTTAAATCATATATGAGGATCCCACCATAATTTAAGGAATATTCCTTAATTAAGGGATATTGGAGTCTCATAGACCCTAAACCCTATAGATCCCTTAAAGGAACCTTAGGTATTCCTTAACTAAGGGATATTGGAGTCTCTGGGGATGTGAGGATGAAGGTTGCCAAGGCAGGCCATGCGGATTCCGTCAAGCAAGAGGACACAGCTTTAGGATCTGTAGGGTTCGGGCGATTAGGGTTTAGGGTTTAGCCAAACCCAAAAACAACCTACCTTTTTGAAGACATATACAATGGAAACCATTATAGGGAACCCAGGTTTTATCGGGTCCAGGTAGGGTTTTGGCTGGAATGGCTCATCCGGGGCTGAGCCCTAAACCCTGAACCCTAAACCCTGAACCCGAAACTGAAATCCTAAGGATCCCTAAACCCTAAGGCCCTAAACATCCCCGAGCCCCTAATTCCCGAGCATCCCTTAAAGCAACTCTTATAGCTACCTTTAACATCCTAGACCCCCCCCCCAGCAAGAAGCATTTTGAGGATCCTCATCAGCTTTGGTGCATTCTGCCCCCAGCCAGCGCGCGAGGCGTGTGAATTCCGGCGCAGAGAAGTTCTCCAAGGGCAGCTGGAAGAAAGGAAGGCCTCCGGAACAGTCAGAGACTCCAGAGTAGTTTCTTTTTGGGTTTAGGGTTTAGGGTTACCTGCCAGGATTTAAATATGAACCATAAAACGGAACTACTATGAGGCCTCCGTAACAGTCAGAGACTCCAATGTCGGAATATACCTTAAATAACTATGGTAGGATCCCTCTGGAATAGTATCCTATGCCTCTTGAGATGGTTTGAGGTTTCCATAAGGCATGTTGATTCGGGTTCTACAAGGGGTTAGTTTCTTCAGGCTTAGTGAGTGTGGAGGAGTTTGCTGATATTTCGCGTTTAAGCCCCCAAGAACCGCAATTTGAGAACCTCACGAAGTGCAAGAACCTACACCCGACCTCTCAATTCCACGTTCCTCGACTGTGTCACATTGTGTGATAAAGCTGCATCTTCTTAAAGGCTTGCTTTGTAGCACGTAGTGCGAAGAACGAGAGGCCGCGTTTGTGAACCCACCACAGGGGCAACAGTGAGTAGAAAAGCAAAAAGCATTTCGACGATCATTTCATCGTCATAAAGTATGTATAAGGACTGTAAAGGGGATACTGTTGCTAAACCTTCTGACCTCTACATTGCCGTGTCCGTGGACGTAAGCGGTCGAAAAATTCTGCATCACTCTTGTTTCCGTCCACTACAAAGATGGACACTGAAGATGTTGGGACACAGGGCACCTCACATCTAAGGCTTAGAATGTACGACAGTCATGAGATTGGGGACTGCACATACTGCACATCTCAAGGAGTGGGGAACCGAGGGTTTAGTCAGTTTAGGGTTTAGGGAAATGGGTTCTCCGGGTTCTAAGGGTTCTAGGGGTTCCAAGTTTTCTAAGGATCTTAAGGGTTCTAAGTCTTCTAAGGGTTCTAAGGGCAAGTACCCTAAGGGCCCCCGTTTCTTTCTTGACCGAAGCCCTGCATCGCCACAGCTGCGAGGGGACCTGGGAGCTTCCGAAAATAGGGGACCCTAATATAGTACCTTTATTATAAGGACCCTAATTTCGAAAACAGGGGACCCTAATACCCTGAACCCTAAATACCCCAAACCCAAAATAAGGTACTCCTAATTATCGGAAAATCCCACCTGAATGCGCCACCAACGCCGCCGCCTTGTCCGTGATGTTCGCCAGGGCCTGGATCGCAGGAGTGCGGTTCTGGGGGTCTTGAGGTTAGATTTTGTGGTTTAGGGGTTCAAGGTTTAGGGTTTAGGGGTTTAGGGGTTGGGGTTTTAGGGTCTTTTTGAAGGGTGCCCTGGGACTTTCGCACTGCTGACTCCCTGCCCGATTCGGGCTCGCACTTCGGAAAACACGGGCACAAGCTTCATATTAGCTGCACCCCAAAGCAAAGCTAGTCATCAGACATCGACGAACTGAGTTCAGGGCTTAAGGTCTAGGGGTTTTGGGGGTTTTTTGGGCTTAGGGCTTTGGGCTTAGCCTACTCTGCAACAGCTCTTTTGCACCTCTGCACCGGGCTTCCTCTGCTTGCGCTTGAAGTAGTTCGAATGGCTCTGAGCTTCCTTTGGCGAGTGAATGTAGTAGGGGTAAATAAAGTTTGGGGGTTTTGTGGTTTGGGGAGTATACTGTTGTATAGTACCGTAGACTTTAAATTAGCACATTATAGTATATGACAATATACCATGATACATCATCCTACACTGTCGCATTTCAAAAATAAGGATTCGGGCTTGCAAGAAATTTGAAAATCTTGGCCGCCAGCATTTAGGGTTTAGGGTTCTGGGGTTTAGGGCTCTAGGGTTCTAGGGTTCTAGGGTTTAGGGTTTAGGGTTTGAGGTAGGGTTTAGGATACAGTGTTCGTGTTCGGGGTTTTGGCACCCCTCTAAGGCGTTTGCAGGGATCCTCGGAGACCTGCACCCCGAACCCTAAGCCCCTGCTTCTCCCCTACCCACACCCCAATAGGATCTAGAAAGTAGATCCCCTAATTTGGGTCCCTCTACTACTAAGGGTAGTTTATAGGAGCCCCCCATTAAGGGATCTACTTTTTGGATCCTTCCGAGGGTCTGGGTAGAGGAATCCATGAAGCAACACCGTGTAACCCTAAACGCTTCCAGAAGCCCGCAACCATAAAGAAACCCTAGACCCTTATTTATAGAACCCTTGAAGGACACCTGAAAGGAACCCCAAAAGGAGCCATGGAAGGAATCCGCTAAATGACTCCCTACTCATGATAGTGAATCTTCCTATTGTTTCTGCTTGTGAACAATGCTGCTCTTTCTTCTGCCGTCACTCCTCTCTCGCCCCTTGACCATCCTACCATCGAAATCTGCGAAAACCTCCGGGGCCGAGCGTCCAGGTCCACTCGAAAGTTGAAGATCAGCCGGCTGCAGGGGAGGGATCTGCAGGTCGGCAAGAGCTGTCGAGTTTTGTCTCCGGGCATTTTCTAAGCGGTTTAGGGTTTAGGGTTCAGAGTTTAGGGCAGAGTGTCATAAGCAGGGTTGGGGGTAAGGCATCGGCACCTGTGGATAAACTGCAGCATGGTCTCATTCCATCTGATCTCCTTGAAGCCACGCACCTCCACCCTCTTCCAGTCGTTCTGGAAGGTGGGCGGGGTAAGCCATTCCCACACGACGTCCTGCAAGAAACCCGACATGCTGGATTAGATCCTGCCCTAAACTTAAACTCTGAGCCTGCTACTAACTCTTATTCATACTGTCAATAATACTGGTCATGTTAAAACACTTTTGCCGTCCTGGGAGTTCTGCAACAGCTTCACGCGTCGCGCCTCCGAGGAGCCCTCTGCAGCCTTCAGGAACCTCTCCTGCATCTCCGCAATGCCTCCCAGGGGTTTAGGATTTAGGGTTTAGGGTTTAGGGTTTCGGGTTTAGGGTTTAGGGGTTTAGGGTTTAGGATTTAGGGTTTAGGGGTTGAAAGGTTAGGGGTTAGGCCTCCCAGGGCCCGGTGGTTCTCTCCCCACAGGAAGATGCCAGGAACCTCGCGTTTTAGGGTTTAAGGGTCTAGGGCCTCTAGGGATTTAGGTGTTTAGGGGTTTAGTAGGGTTTAGTAGGGCTTTAGGGGTTTAGGGTTGGGGTTTTAGTAGGGCTTTAAGGGTTTAGGCTTTAATAGACCCTGAATTGGGGTTTAGGGTTTAGGGTTAGGCTGGTCGGACGCCCGCAAAGCTCCCAACAAAAAGCTCAAAGCGGTAACACTGGCACTCGTGAGCGATGACGAATCTTCATGCAGCTCTTTGGGCGTCGCGACAAGGCTTGTCGTACCAGTAGGGGCAATGGTTTGCAGCTTCATAGTTTAGGGTGCAGTCTAGAGTACTGTAGGAGCCTGATTAAGAAACCCTGGCCCTAAATCCCCAATATGTTTGGCTTCATGCATATGAAGAGCCCCAGTAAAGACCCAAGGATTCTTAAGCAGGTTTCTGTACAATCCACGAAAAACGTGTTGGTTGGCTATGTCGTAGATGCGGTCTGGAAACTTGGTTCACCATATTCATCAGCGTTGAGGAGCCCGATCTGCCAGTCGCCACGATGAACAGAAACTTCCGAGCGCACCTGAGCTTGAAGGCTCTGACGGGAAAGGATGAACCAAAAGAATGTCGCCTTTCGGTTAAACTGACAGAGGCCCCAGACAGAGGTAGATCCGCAAGATTCCTGATGTGAACTGGTTCACAACTTGCGGTGCCGGGCACGAGGATTTTAAGCACTCGAGTCCCTTGGAAGATGGGACGAAGAAACCGTCTAAATCTCCCAAACCTAAACCCTAAACCCTAAACCGCAAACCTTATAGACCCCAAGAATGCATCCAAGGGTCAGCTCGCCTCGGCAGTCCGGACACCACTGTAAGCCTTCTTTGGACTGCCTGAGCGAAGCGCATGAAAGGTTTAGGGTTCAAGGCTTCATATGGTTCAATACCCAATGCCTAAGCGATGAGATCCGCCATGCAAAACCGGGCCGTAGAACCCCGGTGGGTGGGTCTGACTAAGGCGTCGAGGAAGGCTCGGGAATTATTGCTTTAAACAGCAAGTACAGCCCGATCTCAAGCAGCCGGTGTGGGAAGTGACGGGACATGATGGAATGCGAGGCAGCGAAGGCTGCCGGTTCAAAGGACCCAAAGCCCTATGTAGCGGTAGCACCCAACAGAATGCCAAAATCAAAATCCAAGAAGCCTTGGCTTCTGCCCGTGACCGGTATTGTCGGCAGCGGCTCCAGCCGAGCCATCGGATTTTGACCGCGGCCCCGCAAACAGAAGTAGCACCTACAGGGGCTTCGGCTTGAGGGTCGAGGGTCGCCTTTGGCCAGGCCCGAGGTTGCGGGACATCAGCTCTTCGTGACTCAGGGTTTAGGGTTTAGGGTTTAGGGTTTTGGGTTTAGGGTTTAGGGTTTAGGAAAAAGCTTTGATTGAATTGGCTTTCCGGAACTTGTTTTGCTGCTTTCAGCTGCTTTGATTATTGTTCAGTTGGGGAGTTTGACGAATGTCCACAGTTGCACACGAGATCGAGTTGAACCAGCAGAATGCCGAATTTGTCTCTGCCAATTGTGGTCACTTTCTTCTCTGAAATGTGTCGCCTCCGTTACGCACAACCTCAAGCCCTGCCTGCATCATGCCAAGCACAGCCACAAACAGATAGAGCTGCACCCGCCCCATCGCCCGCCCATCCGGCAGGATGTGAAACCATATCACAATGGGCCCATGGACGCTCAAAACTAACAGCGTTTATGCGCTAAGCCAAACACAGCACTCATGAAACATATTGTTTTTAGCATTGCATGTGCAGCTTTATGCATTAAAAGCATGACAACCGCTGAATTGAATGAAGGTGCTGTTGGGTCCGCGAAATTTTCAAAGCTACTAACTACACGGGATGAGCTTGCGAGGGCTCTGATCTTTGGGTGCAGACTCGAGCTTTGATGAAGGCACAATAGTGCATGGTGCAGGCACCAGAACGGCGACAGGCCGCGGGCATGACTGTCTTGTTCTGCAGCAAGCATATGTTGAATTCCCACCTGCTACGGACTTTGCCGCCGATTTCTCGCATTCAGATGGCACTGGCCCAGGCAAATGTCAGGTGCATGCATCTCCCGATCCTCAAACTCGAGATTCCGTCACCTGCGGCATTCTGCAGGGCTCCGGCAACAGACATTGTCGAATGAGCAATCACTTGCATACACAAACACACACACACACACATCAATGAGCTGCCATCACTCAACAACGACATTGAGCATTCCGCATCTCTGTTCCCTTTTTTCGTCACTCAAGGCTCATGTAGTGGCATAAGTTCGAGGCCAGATGGCCTCACTCAGAAGCTGTTATCAATCACTATTTGCCCAGGAGGGTGTAAAGCAGTAGGGTTCACGAACTACTTCTGGCATGGGGTCTGTGCATATCAATTGCACCAGCGAAGACCCCAAACAGAATGCGTCGAATCATACCGGTTCAAGTTGGAATGTGTTGGATCCCAATCTGGCTTCGCCAGCAGATTTTGCGAAGAAGAATTAGGCGGACGGGAAGAAAACAAGAACTTTGCCGTGCATGTTTGGCAAGAAAGGTAGGAAGGGATTTGTCGGCTTACAAGGCAAACAAAAAGCTCTCTTAACACGGAACCATTCACGTTTTCGCTGCTGACCGAACGAAGAGCATTGTCCACAGGATTCTGTTGCCGCAGGAACCGCACAAAGAATAAACGCATCTTCTTCACAATCTTCATAACATTACCGTTTTGCAAAACAGAATTCCTTGCCTCTGCTGTAGACATTGGAGGAAGAAGCACAACAGAGGTTGCTATATGGAACGGTTGGCTGTCGCACGGAAAAAATGTGACCTCTGCCGCGCAATTTTGGCGAAAAGAAGTGCGCACAGGGGTGCGTCGGCTTACAACACAAAACAAAATTGTTTCTCTACACGGAACCATTCACGACTTTCCGCAGACCGAACGAAGATCCATAGAATTTTGCTACCGCAGAAACCACGCACGGAAAAAACACACACAACATTGCCGTTTTGCTTTTGGAAGACAGGATATGTGGCCTCTGCCGTAAACGTTTGTGGAAGAAGCGCAAAACAGGTTGGTATCCGGATCGGTTGGCTCTCGCACGGGAAAAAGTGTGAACTTTGCGGCGCAATTATGGCGAAAGAAAAGCAAATGGGTTTGTCGGCTTACATCGCAAAGACAAAAATGTTTCTCTACACGGAACCATTCACGATTTTGTCCGCAAACCGAACGAAGATCCACAGGATCTTGCTGCCGCAGAAACCACGCACGGAAAAAACACGCAACATTGCCGTTTTGCGAGACAGGATATGTGGCCTCTGCTGTAGACGTCTGTGGAAGAAGCGCAAAACAAGTTGGTATACAGAACGGTTGGCTGCCACACGGGAAAAGGTAGGAACTTTGCCGCGCAAACTTGGCAAAAAGAAACGCAAAGGTGTTTTTCGGCTTACATCGCACACACAAATCTTTCTTTGCACGGAACCATTCACGGTTTTGTCCGCAAACCGAACGAAGATCCACAGGATCTTGCTGCCGCAGAAACCACGCACGGAAAAAACACGCAACATTGCCGTTTTGCGAGACAGGATATGTGGCCTCTGCTGTAGACGTCTGTGGAAGCAACGCAAAACAAGTTGGTATACAGATCGGTGGGCGGCCACACGGGAAAAGGTAGGATCTTTGCCGTGCAAACTTGGCAAAAAGAAACGCAATGGGGTTTTTCGGCTTACATCGCAAACAAAAATCTTTCTTTACACGAAACCGTTGACGATTTTTTCCGCCGACAAAACGAAGAACGTCGTCCACAGGCTCTTGCTGCCGCAGAAACCACGCACGGAGAAACACACAAGTTCCCCTTTACACGGAACCATTGACCATTTTTTCCGCAGACAAAACGAAGAACGTCGTCCACAGGATCTTGCTGCCGCAGAAACCACGCACGGAAGAACACATAACCTTCCCGCAACTGTTACAACACTGCTGCTTTGCAAGACAGAATACCGGATACCTGGCCTCTGCTGTAGACGTTTGTGGAAGAAGCACAAAAGAGGTTGGTTTACGGATCGGTTGGCTGTCGCACGGGGAAATGTGGGAACTTTGCCGCGCAAACTTGGCGAAAAGAAGACCGCGCAGGGGTGTGTCGGCTTACAAGGCAAAATAACTATCGTTCTTTTCACGGAACCACTGACGAATATTTCTACAGACCGAACGAAGAACTTCGTCCACAGGATCTTATTTCCGCAGAAACCACGCACGGAGAACACACTCACACATAACTTTCCCGCAACTGAGTTAATCCGACCCTCAACAGCAGCACAACGATATTGGGGTAGGATCGCCGGGCAAGGAAAGGAAACCCAAAAGGGAAGCCCAGCAAGAAGAGGAACACAAGCTGCAAGCGTACCCTTTTTCTGTTAAAGAACGGGCTTCACTAAGCTTTCCTACTCACTCTGAAAGGCGGACACTTTTCCTGCTCTGCGGAGTGTGTCCTGGTAGTCTCGAGCCTGCACGTCGCGTGTGCGTGACGGCTGTTCCTTTACATTAACTACACTGCATTAGCGGTGTTACTGTTCCTGGCAAGATGTTTAACACCCCGCCTTCGGAGTTAGCGAAAGTTCCTCGACTGAGGTGACTCCGACTTTTCCTTGAACAGACAGTAAACATGCTGCAGTTCCTTTTCACTACAAAACAAACGCTGTTCCTCTTTCGCAAACGTTTCCGTTCACTCGCAATCCTCTCCAAGGTTGCTCGACTGTACAAGACTGTTCCTGAACTTACTTAGATCACCACAGAAACAAAAAGGGCTGTGCCACGGTTCCTGTGTGTGTCCTGCTTCACTGCCCTTTCCTCGGCTCTCTAGCCTCAGTACTGCTCGCTGTTCCTTTGCTTCACTGGAAGTTCACTTCTTTGCTTCCTTCTTCTTCTTCGCTGTCCTTGGTGACTTCCTGCTGCTCCTCAAGCTGTTGCTTTGCCTGCGACTTGCACTTTTCCTTTCCTTGCTTATCCTTTGACGCTGCTTTCCAACCAGTTTCCTTTGATCCTGAATACCAGTACCACTTTTCCTTCTCTTCGTTCCACTTCCACTCGTAGTTCCTGCCTTGGAAACCGTAGACTGCAAACCAGTTTCCTTCAAACTCTCCACGGCCTTTTCCTTTCACGTACGACGCTTCGTTCACTGGTCCTTTGGCGGAAAGTTCTGGGTCGTCCTTGTCTTCCTTTCTCTGCTTGTGCTGTGTTACGCTTGGTGGCTCCTTTCCTTCTTCTCTTCCTTTCCTTTTCCTTCTGGCTTCTCCTACTCCTTTGTTGGTGTTGTGTCTGGCTCTGTGGGTGCCTGCGACCCGGCTGCCGATCCTCTGCTCTCAAGCTCCTGTGTGAGGCTTGCAATCCTTTCCTTATCCTCCTTACGTTCCTTCATCATCTCCTCCATCATCTGTTCCAGCTTCTTCATCCTGTCTTCTTCACGTCTCGGTTCCACTTCTCCTGATCCTGACGTTGTTCCTGCTGCTGCTGCTGCCTTCTTTGCTGCTTCCTTTCGGGCAATGTATGCCGATGCCTCCTTCTTGTCTTCCTCTCTTTTCTTCCTGGCTTCCTTCTCCTTTCTCTTCTTTTCCTGTTCCTTTCTTTCCTTCTCCTCTTTGGCTGCTGCGGCTGCTTCCTCTTCTTTCTCCTTCTCTGCTTTAGCTGCTGCTGCTTCAGTCTCCTCCTTCTCTTGTTCCTCTCTTTCTGCTTTGGCCTTGGCTGCTGCTTCCACTTCTCGCCTTCTCTCGGCGGCTGCGGCTGCTTCCTGCCTTGCTGCTTCCTTGTCTCTTTTCTCCTGCTCTTCTGCTGCCGCTTCCATGATCCTCCTTGCTTTGGCAATCTGTTCCTCTGTTGCCTTCTTCTTCTCCTCTGCTGCCGCTTTTGCCTCTTGCTGTTCCTTTGGGATCCTGTCCTGTTCTTCCCAGTATTTGCCATCATCGTCATCTCGAGGTCGAAATCCTGTGCTCTCTGCTCGCTGCTTTGGCTTTCCTCTTCCTTTGCCTGCTTTTGCTCCTTTCTCCTTTCCTTTTGTTCCTTTCTCGTGCTTGTACGTGTAGTCCTTGTCCATGTACTGCTTTTCTCCTGTGACTCTGTGCTCCCTGTAGATGTTGCCGTTCTCGGGGTATTCCTTCCACTCGCTGCTGTAGTCGTAGGGGTACGGAAAGAGTTTCTTTTCCTTCTCTTTCTCCTCAAGCCTTTCCTTGCTCTTGGCGTTGATCTCCTTGATCTTTTGTCTCCTTGCTTCTTCCTTTGCCTCTTCGTCTTGCTCTTCTTCTGCTGCTGCTTCTCCTGTTGCCTCTTCTTCCTTTGCTCCTTCGGGGTACTCCCCGGGATCTCCTCCAACGTAGCTGTCCACGTAGGCCTCGTTCTCGTTCTCGCCGAAGTAGTCCTGACTTTCTTCCTGTTCTTGAAGTCCTTCGAAGTAGCTCCTGTCTGACCAGTTCCTTACATCGTCTTCTCCTTTGTGTTCCTGGGAGGTAGGTGACGTAGCTCTCGAAGGTGCTGTACCTGGTCCGTGTCCTTCACGACGTAGTTCTCCTTCTGCTTCCCTGTCCTTGGCCTCTCTTTCTCTTTGCTCTTCTTCCTGTTCCTCTTCTTGCTCGTAGAAGTCGTTCACAAGCGTCTGTACCTGCTCTTTCAAGCTGTCGCACGTCTCGAAGACGTAAGCCATGTGTTCCTTGGCTTCTGTGCGTTCTCTTTCGTTCTGCTCCGCCATCTCCTGGACCTGAGACTTGACGTCCTGGATTTGTCCCGTCAGGGACTTCACGCAACCAGCCACATGTTCCTGGGATCGACGCATCGCGTCGACTCTTCTGTGTTCTTCCTGATCGACTCTGCGATCTCGTTCCTTTCTGCGCTGGCTTTCCTGAGTTCTGTGGCGGCTTCCTTTAGCGCTTCAAGTTCCTTGAGAACTTCACTGTTGCTTCTTGCAGAGCTCGCACTGGCTTCCATGGCTGAGGTTCCTTGACCTTCTGCTACTGGCTTGACTATTCCTTGTACGCCTGAGCGTTCCGCGAGTGTTTCGCAGAATTCCTTGAGCTGTGAAAGCATCTGAAAACATGAGGTTTCATGCGCTGTTCCTGCAAACGTTCCTAGCTCACATGCACTCGTGTCACTGCATATGCCGTCCTGTGCACATGTACTTGCAAGACAGAAAACATGTTCCTGAAACTCTAGCTGAAACTCTTCCTGAAGAAAACAACTCTCAAAACTCTGTTCCTTGCAACTCTGAATCTGAAGACTGTCTGAAATTCCTGAAATCCCTGCAAACAACAAAGCTGCAAACGACAAAGTTCCTGGGCTCTTGATCATCCTTACAAACTGCTTTGGCTTGTGTCTGGGCCTTGTGTTCCTTGAGCTCTTCTCGGCCTACTGGTTCGTTCTCTCCGGTTTGAAAACCTAACCATTGTAACAACAGTCTGATACGCTTCGCTGAAAGGGGCTTGGTTCCTATGTCGGCTGTGTTCTCCTTGGTTCCTACAGGGTGAACGCTGATTGTTCCTTGCTTGTGGAGGTCCTGTAGAAAAAGGGTCCTGATCTGGAGGTGCTTCACTCTTCCTACACCTTGCCTTGTAATGATGCCTCTTGCTGCTGAAGAGTCCATGTACAAGTGTACCTTGCAAATTTTCCTTGTCAAGAATTCTACTGCTTCCTTTAACAATATAGAATCAGATGCCGCGCTAGCTCCTGCATAGTACTCTGCCTCACCACTGCTCAAGCTAACTGACTTCTGGTTCCTTGAAAAGGAGTAGATACACTGGCCGTCAAGACAAACAATTCCTGAAGACGTTGAGCGCCTAGTGTCCTTCTTTCCTGCCCAATCTGAGTCGCTGTAGACTTCCAAAAGATGATGTTCCTTGGGCTGTGTTCCTGTAAAGTCGTGGCTGCCGTTCCTGTTGCTAAGTCCTCTTGGTGTTTTCCTGTACACAAGATGGTATCCTTCAGTTCTTGCCATGTACTGCACAAGATGGACTAAGTGTTTCCAAGAACCATGTGTGGGTTCTGACATCTTGGAGGCTAAACCTCTTACGGCAAACTGCACGTCAGGGCGATCCTGACTGACATACAAGAGTATGCCAACGCGTTTCCTGAACGATGCTGCTTGTTCCTGGTTCAAGGTTTGGGTGTTGTCGGCTTCCTGAGACTCTTGGGTGCACGGAGTTGGCTTCGAGGCTTTGCTAGTCAGCTTCAGTTCTTCCTTGAGTTTCACTAGATACTTCGGGTCACTCGTGATGTGAAGCTCATGATTGTGATAACTGAATTTCCTTTTGAGGAATCTGATGGTTTGATGTGACTCTCCTATTTCAAGTTCCTGTTCTGTCAAGAACGGGCCTTCAACCTTCAGTTCGTAGGTTTCTCCTAGCTTTCCTAGCTTAGGCTCCAGGTGTCTGGTTTTCCCTGCTGCTTGAATGTCATCCACATGCACAACAAGTATGCTGTTCCTGTCGTCACGAAACAAAGTAGGGCATGCTATGCACCTATCAAAGTTCTGCTCCTTAAGTGTTCCTGCAAAATGATCACTCCAAAGAAGTGCTGCATCTCGCTGTCCTGGAAGTACTCTAAGCAGTAACAATCCTTCGTTCCTACAATTAGGGTCTTGGTCGCCAAACAGATCCACATATTCCTTCGGGAATTGGCATGCGCAACGAGTTCTCTGCGGTACCTGTAAGAATGCGTCCTTGACATCGATCGAATACAGGGCATGTTCCTGTTGTAGTCCCAAGATAGGGATAAGTCTCACCAACGATGCGCTCGTAGCTGGGCTAAAAGTGTCGTTCCTGACCTCTACACCTCGAAACTCTCTAGCCACTAACCTAGCTCTACGCATCCACCTGCCATTCCTGAATCTCCAATCGAAAACAAACTTCGTTGTGAGCCACTTTGTTCCTTGGTCTCTTTCTTCTTCTTCTCTCTCTCTCGGCTCTTCTCTCTCAAGCTCTTGCTAGGGTTTCCTTGCCAATGCCTTCATCTCTGTGAGTCTGTTGATCTCCGTGAGCATCGCCTCACGGTCCAGTTCCTGCAACTGCGCTTCTGGAACTTCTGGAGGTCCTGAGTCCTCGCTCTTGAAGATGTCTTGCTCTTCATCTGAGTCGCCAATGTCTGAGTACGAATCTTCCCAGAAAATGTCTTCTGTACCTGGTTCTGCTTCAGGTAGTTCCTCGTCGTTGTGCTCGTACACTCTTCCTACGTTGAACGGAGGGTACCTTTTCTTGGGAGAATCTATCTTCGGGATCTTGGAACCTGTTCCTACATCTTCAAACTCTTGCTTCCTAAGAGGTGCAGGTCCTCTAGCGGAAAGTAGTTCACTGGCCATTGCACTGTCTGGGATGAGTTCTGGTTCCGAGGCTGCGTCCATTTCCTTGTTGCTGCTACTGCTTGAAGACGTTGGGTCCGATGCTGCTTCATCTTGGTTCTCGTCGGGATATTCCTGCTCAAGTTCTTCATCTGCTTTCCTTTTACTTTGTGCTTGCTTGGCTTTGTTCTCTAAGTACGTTGACCTAGTAGGTCCTGCCTTTCCTGCAGAGTCCCCGCCTTGGATGACAACCGGTCCTGAAGGTGCCGAAGGTGCCGATTCCTGAGCTGTCTGTTCCTGAGTTCCGGCTCCATCCATGATAGGTGGTGCCTCTGCAAGTGGTCCTGGGATGTTCTTCCTTGGGATGTTCCTTGTCGTAAGGGTAGTGTGCTTCACTTCCCAAGTATGGATTCCTACGCTGCTTATTCCTTTGATGTCGAAATGTTCCACACAGCGTTTTGCGCTACGGCTCGTCTTGATGCCGTCCATATGCCATGTAATGAACAAGTTGTTGTCTGTTTTTCCTAAGAACACTCCTCTCAACCAAATAGGGTCTCCTTTCCTATTGCCACGTGTTCCTGAACGATTGGTCAAAACCAAGATTGATTCGGCAAGTTGGCCCTCGTAAGGGCGCCCGGCAATCCACTCATATGGCGTCATTCCTGTACCTGTGTGGCGACGGTACCTGTTCAAGGTCCACGCTGCATGCCTGAAAGCCCAACTGAAGACTGGATGGGTGTGAGCAATATATGTTCCTGTTTTGTGTTCCAGGTGCTTCCTTGTCGCCTAATGGTTTGAATTGCTCTCTCTGCCATGCCGTTGGTTTCCTTCTGGCCACTGACTGCGTCCTGCAAGGTTGTTCCTAGACCTAAAGCTGCTCGTTGCTTCTGAATTACCTGCTTTAGCTTCATCATAGTTCCTTCGTTGTCGGCCTTCAAGTTGATGGCTCCATATCCTAGCTGGGTGCTCAAGTAGGTGACTCCTTCGCAAAGGTGCTCTACAAGATCCTTTCCTTTAGATGCTGTAGGGATACATACCATGTTCCTACTCCAAGAATCAACACACACAAGACTAACTGCTGCTGGTGCCTCATCATGACTTGTTCCTGTGAAACAGAAATCCATGCAGAAAGTTGGTCTCGAAGATCTTTCCTTCTCTAGGTTCTCACGAAGATGTGGAGACTCTTTTCCTTTGCACGCTACACATGTAGGACACCACGATGCGTAAGGCAAGTGTGTGAGATTATGCACTGCAACTTCTTCTGGCTTTGGCTGTTTTGGTGCCTTCAGAGGTTCTGCTTCGAGGTACTCCTTGTACTTCTTCTGAGCTGCGGTAAGCTCCATGTGCCTTTCTGCTTCCATGATTGACCTGCTGAGTCTTCTAAGAATGTCCTGCTTAGAACCAAACTTTGAAACTCCAAGTTCCTTGCAAAGTTCCTTCAGGGCCTTGAGGCTGTTCTGCTGGTTGTACTCATGACCGTTAAAGGTGAACGACAATTCTCCTGCAAGCTCGTGCCTGTGCGCTGGTGCTTGGGCCTCTGAGGTCTCTTCCTGTTCTTCTTCCTGTTCTGGGATCGTGTCCAGTTGGTGAACCTTCTGTTTCGGTTTCCTGGCCTTGGGGCTCACTGGTTCAATGAGTTCAAATACACTGCGTCCTGTCCAAGATAAACCTCCTAGTGGTTCTGGGTCTCTGTGAGGCTCATCCAAAGTCCAAAACTTATCATCCTCAAAGAAATCCTTGTTGATCGGTTCTTCTCCATAAGTGTACCTGTCTGGTTTGAGATTTCCAATATCCACTGGAATGTCGTTGGTGTCTCGAGGATTGAACAAGGTCTTTCTCAACGAGTTGTGGTACCTAGTGAGTGTTGTACCATCCATGCTGATTGACCATGCATCTTCAGTGTACTCTTCGAACATCTTGCGATCTTCATCTTCCTTGGGTGTACCTATGAGGGTCAATGGAAATTCCTTGAGCGATACTAGCGTCAATGTTCGATACTCTTTGCTGCCATCAAAGATCGTTCCGAATGGCTCTTCAAGTTCCTCAAACATGATGCTGTGATGCAACAGATACCACTGATCATCATCCTCAATGAGTACGGCTCTGTACGCAAACTTTCCTGGTGGAAACATCAAGTAAGCATCAACGTGCTCTGAAGTTCCTAGGCTGTAGTGGACTTGGTAAGGGTCTCTCCAATTGGTCCAACCAACACGTTGCTCTTCAATGAGTTCCTTCAGGTTCTCGCACAAATATATGGGAATAGGCTTGGCTTCTGCTTCCCAGTTGACTGCTCTCACAAAGGCTTTTGTTGTAAGTGAATTGTTGTTATAGTTCACCGCAATCTTGGTTGTTCCTTCTGTGAGGAAAGTGCCTGTAGTTGTTCCATCTCTGAACTCCCAACCTTTCTTCAACAGCTTACCTACTGCTAAAAGAGGGTGCACTACCGATGAAATCAAGAACACTTCTTCAACCTTCACGATGTTTCCTTGAACGTCTCGAAACTCAACCTCAATGATTCTTTGATCTGAAACCTTGATACGAGATCCTTGTGCGTCTCGCAAGACCACCTTAGTAGTGTTGGGTGCTTTCCTTCCGTACTTCTTCATCCACATTGGTGCCAACGAGATGTCGGCTCCAGAATCCAGCACTACCTCGATCTCTCGAGTCCTTGAGTTCCGTGCTGCACGAACAAACCTGGTGCTTGTCCTTGAAGGTGCTGTTCCTTCAACTCTATTCTTCCTGGGAGGATGGTGACATCCATACTCACATTCCTGCATGTTCGGGTGCCAAGGTGTTTCATGACATCCGTTGGGGCATTCGTAGTAGTATCCACGATCTTGCGTTCCTACTGGGGTTCCTGCTAAATGCCACTGCCACCATGCATCATCACTCACCTCATCACAGTCCTGAAACTCATCATCTTCATCACCAATCCAAAACTCCTCTGTCTCACCTCTCTCTTCCTGAACTTCTTCACCAACAACCTGCAAAACTCTTCCGAAGTACTCAATCTCAATTTCCTCTGAATTTTCACTCATCTCGAATTCCTCCGGAAAGCTTGTGGGCTCGTCTCCCATGTGATACATGGAGACCATCCTAATCACTGGTCTTTGTGTTCCTTGACTTGCTTGGCTCTGGCTTGCTGAGGTCCTGTTGCTTGACGAAGGGGCCTGAGTAGAGGTACCTGTAGTGCTTGCCTGTTCACTTTGGTTCTCGAGGTCTACGTTCCTTGCTTGGTAACCCATGTCACGCTGCTTCTGTCTACACTGCGCTTCGAAATGTCCGTACTTGTGACAGTAGTGACAAACTCCTGTAGCTGCTTGGGCTTTTCCTTTGCCTTTACCTTTGTGTCTGTAGAATCCTTTTCCTCTACCTTCACCTTTTCCTTTGTAGCCTCTGAAACCTCTACCTCGACCTTTCCAGTTGCCTCGACCTCTGCCTTTGCCAAAACCTCCAAAACCTTTTCCGTCGAATCCGAAACCTTTTCCGAAATCCTTTCCACCTTTCTTGCCTTTTCCTTTGCCTTTGCCTTTGTTATGAACATAACCTTTGCCATAGCCTTTCTTACCTTTGTACCATGCTTGGTTGATGTCCATTGCTGCAAGACCACCATGGTCATCACCTTTGTCGATCAAGTCTGTCGTGGTTCGGTGAGGTGTTCCTTGCTGGGCTGACAAAGAGTTAGTCCAACGCTCTGTTGACTCGTAGTTCACAAGGTACTGACGAAGAGCTGTGTACTGTGTCTTCTCGTCAAGGTTGAGCAACACGTGCCTTATAACATCAGGCTTCATTCCTTGGATAAGAGTAGATACTTTCAAGTTCTCTTGCACCTTTTCTCCTGTCGCCTTCTCGTACTTCTCGATGTGTTCCTCATATTCGAGGATGTTCTCAGCAATTCCTTTGTTGTGAGCAAACCTGTAGTTGAGGATGTTGTGAAACAGCTCCAACGATCTTGCACGATTCGTTGGTTGATATTCCTTCATCAACATACGGTAGGCTTCCATACCGTTTTCCTCTCCTACGTGCTTTACAACACGGTAAGGCCTTCCTTTGGTATATGAACAAAGAACACTGTACAGGCGGCGGCTAGCTTCCTTTGCTTCTCCAGACATCTCACTCATCTTTATCATCTTATCGTCTTTCAAGTTCCTTTCGACGATGTCCATGATCTTCACCATATTGGAATCCACTGCTCCAAGCCAGATCCGCATCCTGTTCCTGAACTCTGTCCAGCCACTCTTCTCTTCCTGCCATGTTCCTGGGGAAAACGCTTCAGGGCTTTTGATCAACTTGTGCAACTCCACTTACGTGACAGCAGGAAACGCTCGAGACTTCGATGCGTGCTCAGACTGCTCCCCCGACAGAGTGCTGGTGGAACAGAAGGAGTACAGGAACGTGAAGTGCTACGGTTTCGCAGCATGCATTGTGCTGCTGGTTGGTTTCGCCCTGGGATGCCTCGCAACGTTGTGCGGGATGACCTTGAACCCAGGAACAAGAAGTTTGGTTGTGACACCGTGGCAGGCCCTTGGCAACAGCGAGAAGGTCAAGGAAGAACTGTTCTCTCATGTTTGTCACTTCCAGACAAGCTGTCTGTTGGAAATTCTGGTTCTTGGAGAATATTTTTCCACACTGGATGCCTGCCTGTGGGCGGGTGGTCTTGATGTAGCAGTCTGGAACGCACGGACTTGGGCTTGGGCCCCAGAATGAGGAATTCGCGACCCCAAAATAGGGGCCGCCAAGCAGCCCCGATTTTGGGTCCTCTGGTTGCCAGTCAGAATATGTTAAAGGAGGTTGGCTGATGTCGCGGCTCCTTTTCTGGGGCCGCGAGACGGCCCCATTTTTGGGGTCGCAAGTTTGATTCCTGCACCCACAGCGGCTGAATCTCGTCAGCTGCGCATGTCATTGATTGTATTGACTTTGGGGAGCGTCTGGTGGAGGACCGTTTGGAAGGTCGGAACTTGTCCAAAGCAGCTGTGTGCTCGCCCTTAATAGTGCTGCAGCCAGCGGAATGCAACTGTGGAGGGCCGACCTGGCGAAGCCAGAATTGCTTGTGTTTTGCGGGCCTTAAAATGGGGGCGCCCGACAGCCTCATAACTGTGCAGCTTTGAGATCGTACAAAGACAGGGAAATTGTTGCAGAGGTGACTCTGCATTTCTGAACAGAGCAGATCAAGCCATGCAGAGTTATGGTATCGAGAAGGTCGGCCGGAACAGATCATACAAGAGCGGCGGAATTTTCTGGAAGGTATCTCCGCCAGATCTGAACAGGACTTCTTGAGCTGTGCAGAGTTATGGTATCGAGAGGTGTGGCTGACGGTTCGGAATTTGTGCACGGTGCTTAACTCCAAAACCCCCTCATGCACGACATGGACTCAACCGGCTCTCGCCAGATTTTTTTTTGCTCTTTTAGCAGAGACCCATTTGCAACATTCCTTGCCTCCGCCTTGCTTCTGGTTGCATTTTGCTGTTGCTAGACTTGCTGTTTCGTTCCCTCAAAAGAAACCGTCCGAACTTTTCGCTGTCGCACCGGAGGTTGCACCTCTCCTTCAGTTTTTCTCTCTTTGAGTCAGTTCCATCGTGCAATCGGAGTCGTGTCTCTTTGCGCAGAGGTGCATTCCACTGTCACAAAGCTTGCCTTCGGAGGTCTTGCGCTTCAGCACGGCAGCAACAACATCGCCGCTCGCAACCTGCAAGGAAAAGGCATGCCAGCCAACCAAAACCTTTTGTTGCTCATCAAATTCCGCATTTCCGCGCAACACAGACCCGTGCCGCCTCCGCGCAACACAGGCCGTGGTGGTTTCTGAAGTCAGGAAACATGCGGACGAGGATTCTGCTTTCCAGACGCTGTTCGTGAAAAGTGCCATTTGATCTTGGTGTTTTCAGTCTACCTTCTGCTGTTGAAGTGCTTTCTATTCAGGTTAGTAACAGCACTGTTTCGGCTCAAGAAAAAGATCAAGTGCTGCACGCTCTGGGTTCTCGCTGTGTCTCGCCTGTTCGGCCACCAGTGCCGCGGACGTCCACTTTGGGTGCGGACCAACTGCAACACACGCGGCTCCAAATGTGGGGTCGGACAATCCAAGCAATTTGGCTTCGCTTAAGTGGCCCCCCGCTGTTCTCTCATGTTTGTCACTTCCAGACAAGCTGTCTGTTGGAAATTCTGGTTCTTGGAGAATATTTTTCCACACTGGATGCCTGCCTGTGGGCGGGTGGTCTTGATGTAGCAGTCTGGAACGCACGGACTTGGGCTTGGGCCCCAGAATGAGGAATTCGCGACCCCAAAATAGGGGCCGCCAAGCAGCCCCGATTTTGGGTCCTCTGGTTGCCAGTCAAAATATGTTAAAGGAGGTTGGCTGATGTCGCGGCTCCTTTTCTGGGGCCGCGAGACGGCCCCATTTTTGGGGTCGCAAGTTTGATTCCTGCACCCACAGCGGCTGAATCTCGTCAGCTGCGCATGTCATTGATTGTACTGACTTTGGGGAGCGTCTGGTGGAGGACCGTTTGGAAGGTCGGAACTTATCCAAAGCAGCTGTGTGCTCGCCCTTAATAGTGCTGCAGCCAGCGGAATGCAACTGTGGAGGGGCGACCTGGCGAAGCCAGAATTGCTTGTGTTTTGCGGGCCTTAAAATGGGTCGCCCGACAGCCCCATAACTGTGCAGCTTTGAAAAGACAGGGGAATTTTTGCAGAGGTGACTCTAGCATTTCTGAACAGAGCAGATCAAGCCATGCAGAGTTATGGTATCGAGAAGGTCGGTCGGAACAGATCATACAAGAGCGGCGGAATTTTCTGGAAGGTATCTCCGCCAGATCTGAACAGGACTTCTTGAGCTGTGCAGAGTTATGGTATCGAGAGGTGTGGCTGACGGTTCGGAATTTGTGCACGGTGCTTAACTCCAAAACCCCCTCATGCACGACATGGACTCAACCGGCTCTCGCCAAATTTTTTTTTGCTCTTTTAGCAGAGACCCATTTGCAACATTCCTTGCCTCCGCCTTGCTTCTGGTTGCATTTTGCTGTTGCTAGACTTGCTGTTTCGTTCCCTCAAAAGAAACCGTCCGAACTTTTCGCTGTCGCACCGGAGGTTGCACCTCTCCTTCAGTTTTTCTCTCTTTGAGTCAGTTCCATCGTGCAATCGGAGTCGTGTCTCTTTGCGCAGAGGTGCATTCCACTGTCACAAAGCTTGCCTTCGGAGGTCTTGCGCTTCAGCACGGCAGCAACAACATCGCCGCTCGCAACCTGCAAGGAAAAGGCATGCCAGCCAACCAAAACCTTTTGTTGCTCATCAAATTCCGCATTTCCGCGCAACACAGACCCGTGCCGCCTCCGCGCAACACAGGCCGTGGTGGTTTCTGAAGTCAGGAAACATGCGGACGAGGATTCTGCTTTCCAGACGCTGTTCGTGAAAAGTGCCATTTGATCTTGGTGTTTTCAGTCTACCTTCTGCTGTTGAAGTGCTTTCTATTCAGGTTAGTAACAGCACTGTTTCGGCTCAAGAAAAAGATCAAGTGCTGCACGCTCTGGGTTCTCGCTGTGTCTCGCCTGTTCGGCCACCAGTGCCGCGGACGTCCACTTTGGGTGCGGACCAACTGCAACACACGCGGCTCCAAATGTGGGGTCGGACAATCCAAGCAATTTGGCTTCGCTTAAGTGGCCCCCCGCTGAACTTGCCCTTGGAGATGGCGTATCCTCCAGGGATGCGAGCCGTGGAAGAAAGGAACTTACGTACGTGGAGAGCGACGAGAGCGAGCTCATGGCCGTGTGGGCGGCAGAACAAGGCCTAATACGCACCGGAGCCGCGAGTACTGCACGGAAAAGCACAGGAACGGCGACCAGAACACCGAGAACCAGGAGAGTGAGAGCCTTGAGTCAGGTTACGCCCCTAGATGCCCAGTAAAACAACAGCGAGAAGTACTGAGAAAGCTTGTACAGGAACATGTTCAGAGTTTCAGAGGGGGGCCACTCAAGCGAAGCCAAATTGCTTGGCTTGTTCGACCCCACAATTGGAGCCGCGTGTGCTGCAGTTGGTCCGCATCCAAAGTGGACATCGGCGGCACTGGTGGCCGAACAGGTGTTCCAGACACAGCAGCTAGAACACTTCCACCTTTGAGCTGCAGGCGGACTTTTCGGACAAATAGAATCTGGTCCAAACAGGTAACTTTGATGCTTTTCTTGGCACAGATGCCTTCCAGAAGAACTCTTAACTTCTACCTTGCACAGGCGAGGCCGAAGTCCGCTTCCAAGAAAAACAGAGTGTGCATTTTTCACTTGAGCTGAAAACATTCGAAGCAACTTCTAACATTTGAGGCAGACCGAAAAACACCAAAGATCAAATGACACTTTTTCCAAACAGGCGCAGAATCCTGTCCGAAATCAGAAAATACACGGACTTGTGTTGTGGAGGGGTGGCACGGGTCTGTGTTGCGCGGGATGTGCTGGAATTTGCTGAGCAACAAAGTCCCTTGAAGCGCCTGTTGCGATGTTGTCCGTCCGTGCTGAGGCGCAAGACCTCAAAGGCCGAGGTTTGTGACAGCGGATGCAACCTGCGCAAAGAGACACCCAACCAAAAAAGCAATTCATTGGTCTTGATACCTTTTATTAAGATGTAGCCACAATCATCTTCTAATCCAAGCATTGGAAAGAATGGGTTTGCTTGCAAAAGTTTTTAAAAAAAAACCCGATTTGACGCTCGCACAGACTCAGAGAGCAAAAAGGAAATTGAAGTAGAGGCGCAACTTCCGGCAGCGAAAAGTGCAGTTCGGACTGTTTGAGAGGACGCAACAGCCGTTCCAGCAACAGAAAATGCAACCAGAAGAAGGCAAAGGCAAGGAATGTTATAAATGGGTCTCTGCTAAAATAGCCCTCTGTTCTCTCATGTATTTTCACTTCCACAGGTAAGCTGTCTGTTGGAAATTCTTGTTCTTGGGAATGATTTTTCCACACTGGATGCCTGCATGTGGGCGGGTCGCCTTGATGTAGCAGTGTGTGTGGAATGCACGAGCTTGGCCAACATGCGAAATTCGCGACCCCAAAACAGGGGCCGCCAAGCGGCTCCGATTTTGGGGCCTCTAGTTGCCAGTCGAAATGTGTCAAAGGAGGTTGGCTGCATTTCGCGGCTCCTTTTCTGGGGCCGCGAGACGCCCCATTTTGGGGTCGCAAGTTTGATTCCTGCACCCACAGCGGCTGAATTGACTTTGGGGAGCGTCTGGTGGAGGACCGTTGGAAGGTCGGAACTTGTCCAAAGCAGCTGTGTTGCTTGCCCTTAATGGTGCTGCAGCCAATGAGGCGCTTTTGTGCTACCTCAATCGCCTGTCTTCAATCGGAGCAACACTTGCTCCAGCTTAAAGCCAATCGGTGTGTCTCTACGCGGTTGTGCGCAGATCTCTATATGATAACTGCCATAAAATATCCGCAGTCCAATCTCTTTCTGCAACTGACTTCTGACTTTGTTTGTCCGGTCACCATTGGGGAGTTGGCGCTGCTGACACGCCGGCAAGGCGCTTGCAGCGGATCGCGGCTGATGGCACTCATAATCCGGAGTCTACTTTGTTGAGAGGCCTAGTGGTGGAGTGGTTCGTGTTCTTCTTGTCTTAGCCTACAAAAGCAGTGAAACCACAAGCACCCCCAAACCCCGGCAATCCCAACAATAAGAAAGCTTCAATCTAGTCTAGCCCGAACCAACAGAGAGAATCGCGGAACAGACGACAACTTTTAAGCTTAAGCAACGGCCCGCCTTAAAGCAGTGAAACCACAAGAACCAAGACCCGGCAATCTCTTAACACTAGTGCTAAACCTAACTTAACCCGAACAAACAGAAAACATTCGAAAGGCAGACGCAACACTTTAGGACCTAAGGACCAGCCCCCCTATAGCAGAGCAAGCGTTCGTGGGAGATGCTCGGGGCGCCTGTGAGCGCAGCGAGTGCAACTCTGGAGGGCCGACCTGGCGAAGCCAGAATTGCTTGTGTTTTGCGGGCCTTAAAATGGGGTCGCCCGACAGCCCCCATAACTGTGCAGCTTTGAGATCGTACAAAGACAGGGGAATTTTTCCAGAGGTGACTCTAGTATCTCTAAACAGAGCAATCAAGCCATGCCATGCAGAGTTATGGTATCGAGAAGGTCGGCCGGAACAGATCATACAAGAGCGGCGGAATTTTCTGGAAGGCATCTCCACCAGATCTGAACAGGACTTCTTGAGCTGTGTAGATTTATGGTATCGAGAGGTGCGGCTGACGGTTCGGAATTTGTGCACGGTGCTTAACTCCAAAACCCCTCATGCACGACATGGGCTCACCTGGCTCTTGCCAGATTTTTTTTGCCACCAAGCGAAGCCAAATTGCCTGGCTTGTTCGACTCCACAATTGGAGCGCGTGTGCTGCAGTTGGTCCGCATCCAAAGTGGACAACTCAGCAGTCACACGGTTTGGGGGCAATACTAAGCCGAATGGCCAGGCAGGGTTGTGAATGGCCCTTTCTCGACCATGTCATTCACCCGCCCAGTGGCTGCAGACGAACCTCCTCGCCATTCCCTATCCCAAAGACCGGCGGAAGTGGGCTCAAGTGTAGTTGCTGCGTCTGCTAACGCTGTTGTGCTGCCTTCTGCTGTTCCTGCACTGCTGTAAGTGTTTTCTGAAACGCTTGTATAAGTCCTGCTTCTCTTTGGCTTCTTGAAGCTGCTGAGTTCCTAATCTCCTCTGCTAGTGTCTGTATTCCTTGTAAGGTCTGTGCATTGATCTCTGCGAGCGCTTTCAATGCATCCTCCATTCCTTTTTGCTTCAAGGTTGCTGTACACTAGTGTGACTTTGCACTGCTTCCTGTTCACTTGCTTGTACTCTCCTTTCTTCTCTTGTTTTCCTTGGTGCTTTGAGGAGTTTCTAGTTCCAATGCTTGGATCAGAAGATGATTGTGGCTACATCTTAATAAAAGGTATCAAGACCAATGAATTGCTTTTGGTTGGGTGTCTCTTTGCGCAGGTTGCATCCGCTGTCACAAACTCGGCCTTTGGAGGTCTTGCGCCTTAGCACGGACGGACAACATCGCAACAGGCGCTTCAAGGGACTTTGTTGCTCAGCAAATTCCAGCACATCTCCGCGCAACACAGACTCGTGCCACCCCTCTACAACACAAGTCCGTGTATTTTCTGATTTCGGACAGGATTCTGCGCCTGTTTGGAAAAAGTGTCATTTGATCTTTGGTGTTTTTCGGTCTGCCTCAAATGTTAGAAGTGCTTTTGAATCAGGTTAGTGACCGCACTCGTTTGTCTCGTTTCGTTTTGCTTCGAATGTTTTCAGCTCAAGTGAAAGATGCACACTTTGTTTTTCTTGGAAGCGGACTTCGGCCTCGCCTGTGCAAGGTAGAAGTTAAGAGTTCTTCTGGAAGGCATCTGTGCCAAGAAAAGCGTCAAAGTTACCTGTTTGGACCAGATTCTATTTGTCCGAAAAGTCCGCCTGCAGCTCAAAGGTGGAAGTGTTCTAGCTGCTGTGTCTGGAACACCTGTTCGGCCACCAGTTGCCTTGGATCATTCACAGTTGATTTTCAATCCTATAATGGTGCCTCTGTGTCTCGCCAAGGTCAGGAACACTTTCTGTTTTCTCCTTTGTGAGTTTTAGAGAACCTTAGGTGTAGCTGTGAACGGTAGGAGTAGGGAAAAGTTGTCTGTCTGTCCGTCGCTGCGCTCACGCTTCCTGTCTCACCTTGCGGTGAAAGTGATCATTACCAGAAGCGTGTCCAACCGGAGTTTTCCTCACGAGTTTTCACGAAGAATGGTGTTTCCCTGAACTTTCCTGAAGCATGATGAACATCAGAGTGTTTTCAGTTTGTTTACTGTGAGAACGGACTTCTAGACGAAGTCCGGGGAACACCTGGGCCGTGTAGCAGAGTTGCCAGTGCAGAGAAGCCGTTAGGAGTCCTTAGGACTTACCTCGGAAGTGAGTGTGCTGAAGTCTCTGTCCGCGCCCCGTTTCACTTGGCTCAAGACTTGCACTGCGTGACAAGCGCGTGGTGAACAGTTGGTTGCGACGAAAGGTGTAAAAGTGCTGTTAGCTTTCACTGCTGTAGCCTTGCGTGACGTAGTCAGTCAGTCGGCTTGCACCTCCTTTTACTAAACCTAGAAGTGTGCCTCAAGGCGCGTTTGGGTTTTAACGTGGTAGCGGAGCTCAAGGTTGCTCCTCAGAGCCATGGACCCACGAGCCGAGCCTAGCCGCGACCGTTCCCCAAGAGGACGGAGTTCAGGGCGAAGTGCTAGTCGTGCCAGTGGAGTTTCTTCTGGCTTTCCCTCAACCCCTCGAGAGTTGAGTGCACCTGGCTCGCGGACTCGTGGAAGGTCCCTCCCTGCTCGGAACAGTCCGACAGCACACCGGCCTGTGAGTAGACCCAGACCTCTTGTGAGTGCAGGTCAAGTGCCTCAGGTGCCTTTTCCACAGGTACCTCAACAGGTTCCGTTGCAGCAGGGTTTTCAGCAGCAGCAGCAGCCTCAGTTTGGAACGCAACCAGCTTTCCCTCACGGAGGAGGGATTCCGCAGCAGGCAACTGTGCCTAGTCCAGAAGACAACACTGTCAACCTTTTCAGGCAGATGTTGCAAGCCCAGGATGAACAGATCCGAGCTCAGCAGGGCCAGATTTCGCAGCTCACCGAGATGGTGAAGACGCTCGCCGTTGCGAGTGCAAACGCTGCAAGTTCGGCCGCAAGTGCAGCTCCTGTTGCTGCAAGTTCGTCCCAAGGGACGCCCGCTGAAGCTCTTGGAAGCCTGGGTGCCATCAGAGTTGACTCTGATGGTGTTGTGAAGATGGATGTGGACACAGGCTTGCGCAGCAACAGGGCGGAAAACTACATTCCGTCCCTGCCAAAGTTGGCAGCAGACAAGATGAGATCGCGCCATGAGGAAATCTCCACGTGGACCGCTTACCGCGAAGAACTGACCTCCTGGCTGTGTCTTTTAGACGACCGCTACGCGGAGGAACTGCAAGAGGCTGTGGAGAGCGGTGTTCAAGTTCAGCAGATCAGCCTCTCAAAGGGAAAGGCCGCTCGTTCCACTAAGCTGTGGTACCTCTTGAAGCAGGCTCTCGCTGGTTTTCAGCGAGGAGTTGACATAGCCAAGCTTGTCGAGTTGAGTCAAGGCGGTGCCGCTGCAGGGTACGACCTCTGGCGTGAGTTGAACAAAGAACTGTCTGTTAGGTCTCGTGTGGAGGGACAGGCGCTCAGAGAGCAGGCTCTCTTGATCGCGCCACCAAAGCACTTGAGACGGCCATTGGATATTTTTCGCCATATGATTTCTGATTTTGCTCGCTACCGCACGCTCGTTGCCAACAAGTACCCAGACCTTGAACTGCAGCAGGCTGATGTTATCAGCTGCATCTTGAAGCACCTTCATGATGATTGCAAGAAGTACCTTTTGTTGCATGGGTCTTTGACAACCTTGGAGCAGCTTGAGCGCGGTTTGGTTTTCTATGATGAGCAGCTTCGTGTTTTGAACTTTCACAAGGAAGCCTCGAACGCCAAGGGCTTTGCAGCTTTTGGTGCTGATCGTTCTGAGAAGGGTGAGCCCAAGGGTGGCGAGCCCAAAGGAAAAGGTCATGGAAAAGGCCAAGGCAAGCATGGTGATAAAGGCAAAGGCAAAGACAAAGGAGGAAAGGGAAAGGACAAAGGCAAAGATGGCAAGAAGGGCGGAAGGCCACGATCTGCAACGCCGGCTCCTGGAAAGAAGAAGCCGGGCACTTGCAATTACTGCCACAAGCCGGGCCATTGGGCCAACGAGTGCAGGAAGAGGATTGCCGATGAGAAGGCTGCTGCGACAGCAGCGGCGGCAACAGAGAGTGCTGCTCCCAAGGTGGCCCCTCCTGCACCTTCCTCGACTGCGGCGCCAGCTCCCACTGCTCCAAAGGGTGCCGGGAAGATTGGCAAAGCGGCCCTCCTTATGTCGTCCTTGTTGCCCGCGGCAGGGCAGATTTCTGAAGCAATGCCTGAGAGGGGACAGTTTTTCACCATGACTGCCTTGATTTTCACGTTTTTCATGTTTTGCATGGTAGGATGCTTGATTTGTCGGTTGGTTGCATGCTTGAGTAGCCCACGGCAGTCATGTTTCACGTGTGCTTGCGTAGCCGTAGCAGTGATTGCTTTGAGCCTTGCTTCCGCGCCGCAGCCTCAGCTTCGGGATCGGTCTTCAGAGTGCCTTGCTTTTCCAACTTTGGCACTTCCTGCAGTCACTAGGGACGACCCCTCGTATCTCTTGATTGATAGCGGTGGGAGTGTTCACCTTGTTTCGCAAGACATGCTTGGAGTGACTGCGAAGCTGATCCGAGAGCTTGAGGTTGAGCCTCTCTTTGTAAGTGTCGCCAACGACCAGACTATGGAGATTACTAGGTATGGGTTGCTAGAGCTTTGGTTCCCTTGTTTCGAAGAGGGGCCCTCTGGAACCCAGGCTTACAGAGAGATTCGAGTGCAGCTGGAAGCGTATATTGCCCCCAATTCGATAAGCATCCTTAGCTCAGGCATCTTGCAGTCCTTAGGCTTTAGGATCTTTCATTATGACTATGATCCTCAGTTACATGTTGCCTATCCTCCGGGTGGTCTGCGCTTTGAGACAGAATTGTATGCCAACACGTCGTAGCTGAAAGCTTGTACCTACGTTGAGCCTGATTCTACTGATGGTTCCGTGCAGTCGGTTGAGAAGGGAAGCGTGAGTTCTGTTGTCCCGTCTCACCCCGTAGGTGTAGGAGTAGGGCTTGAAACCGTAGGAGCGCGTGTTGGTCGGTCGGTCGCTTCGTCTCACCTAGCCCACTCTTGCTCTGAAGGCCCAGTAGAACCTGTAAGGGACGATGGCTGGGTCCGACCACGAGATGGACCAGGACATGGAGAACTCGACCTTCCGGGTTCAAAGGTTGCCGGCGGAGCAGACGGAGCTCTCCAACGACGTGGCGCTGCCGACTCCGGTCTCTTCCCCGGAATTGTCTCCTCACCTCACAGAGCCGGACTTGCCGACAGCAGAGGTGGAAGAGAGTCCGCCGATGAGTTTTGCGAGCCTTTTCGAAGACAGCCCGGTGGAGCCGCCGAGTCCGTTGATTCTGCCAGGATCGGAGACTTCTCCCCGCGGCGCTCTTACGAAGGCTGGTGCCAAGGCACTGGCCAGGCAAGACTCTCCGGACAGCCCGGTCGTGACTACTCCTGTGTACGCGTGGCGTGGGAAGGTGGCTCCTCTCAAGCCACCCATGCCAGAGCCGGATACAACTCCTATGCCTCCCGTGCCGGAGCCGAGCACGGCCCCTATGAGCGTGGAAGCACAGGAGGAGGAGACGGACGAGGACGAGTGTTGGGGCAAGTGGAGACCAACGTCGAGCACCACAGCCTCCAACATTGCTCCTGGCTCGGGTGCGCCCGCAGCCAGCTCCCAGGACGCCGTTATGAAGGAGAAGATTGCGGATCTAGGCCAGTTCAGGCAGCGAGCCAGCGAAAGGAGGCAGGGGGTGCTATCCGCGATACGTGGGGCACAGCAGCCTGTGACTCCACCGAAGGCCCCAGGCTCAACAGCTATGGTGCCAAGTACGCCCCCAAAGGGGCCAGCCACACCACCGAAGTCTCCGATTACACCACCAAAGGGGCCAACCACACCGCCAAAGAGTCCGCCAAAGAGTCCGCCAAAGGCCGCGCCAGCGCCGCCCAACATCTGGACAGCACCACCTCCACCGAGGGCCGCTCCGAAGGCTGCCGCTCCAAAGGTTCCGAAAGCAGCGGTCCCAAAGCCGCCGAAGGGCCCGAAGGCAGCGATTCCAAAGCCGCCGAAGGGCACGACTACAACAACGCCGGCTCCTTTGACAACGCCGGCTCCTTTGACAACGCCGGCTCCTGTGGCAACGCCGGCTCCTATGACATCGCCGGCCCCTGTGGGAACGCCGGTGGCAACAACAACACCTCCGGTGGCGACGGTGGATCCTGTGGTGCCGACGCGCCACATGCCTTTTTCGGCCATAGAAGGAGTGCGCCTCGGCTTCATGGACACGGAGGGTGCCGCGACCTTCGCCCGCAGAGCGTCCCTTGCAAAAGCAGCAGCCTCAAAGGAGAAGGGGAAGGCGCCGAGACCACCGGCACCACCGCCGGCGCCACCGTTGGTGGAGAATACGCCGGAGCCTCCTCGAGTTCCAGCTCAAAGGTCGGTGCCAGCAACCATGCAGATGCAGGTTCCTATGCAGATTCCGGTGCCCATGCAGATGCATGTGCCCCCGCAGATCCCCATGGATTACCGCTACAGGCCCTATCCGGCCCGACCGACCACAACACCGAGGCCGAGTACAGTACCAGTGGCGCCGAGTTCAGCGCCGATGCCAACGCCCACAGCAGCGCCTTCTCTCCGGGCGCCAGTTCCAACATCAAGACCGTCGTTCATGCCGCCGGCAGCCACACCAAGGCCTACACCAAAGAAGATGATGCCGGCATCCAAGCATGCGCCAAAGCCACGAGCGGTAGTGGGGGTTCACTATACCATCGAGATGCCCACGCCAGAGGAAATACCAGTGGCGCCGCCGACCAGTTTGGCAACGGCAGCGAAACCGGCACCTTTGCCTCCGCCGCTTGTGGACCTCGAAGAGGTCGAGGAAATCAGCAGCGACAGCGACCTGTAACTCTAGCCGCTTTTGAGCAGCAGCCAAAAGAGAGAGTTCGTGAAGTTCTCTTGCAGAGTGCCGCTGTCAGTGAAGTGCTGCCGGTAGGTTGCCCAGCGTGTGTTCAGCTAGGTAGTCCAGCTTGCGTGCAGGTAGGTTGCCCAGCGTGTGTTCAGTTAGGTAGTCCAGCTTGCGTGCAGGTAGGTTGCCCAGCTTGTGTTCCGGTAGGTAGTCTAGCTTGCTTGCAGGTAGGTCGTGCAGCCTGCGTGCCAGTAGGTAGTTCAGCGTGCATGTCGGTCGGTCGCCCATTGCTTGATTCAGGTGATGTGGGTGGTGCCATTGGTGTTGAAGAGCTAGAGCAGCTTTTTGATGATGATGGTGATGACCGTGAAGGGTTAGAGAGAACCACCCCGAACAACACCAAACCCCCGGTAGACCCTGAAGAAGCTCTCCCCGAAAACATCGGTGCCGAAGCTAGATTGCGCCACCAACGTCAGGGTCATACCCCCTACTGGGGTGGCTGTCCTAGCTGTGTAAGGTCTAAAGGGCTAGCGCCCGCCCGAACACGCAAAAGTGTCGACCCACTTGAGGTGCAGATGGATCAATACTGGTATCGAGGCATCCGTTTGATCGCTGTGGTGCACGTACCGACATATTGTATAGGGACAGCTGCGACTTGTGTGGGAGATAACCGAAAGGTCACGGTGGGTAAGCTAGTCAGATTCCTCAAATCATTCGGCCTTAAAGAGGTTCATGTTGTGCACGACGGGGAACCGCTTTTAGCAGCTATGGCAGCCGAGGTCGTTGAGATTACAGGTGGAAGTTCAGTTTCTACGAAAACCTCACCTAACAGACACGCCCCAGTAGCTGAGAGAGCGATCCGAACACTTAAAGAAACCGCTTTGGCCAACGAGCTTCATGCTAAGGGTGTGAGTGGTTTGAAATTGTTGGCAAATGAGGAAGCGATGGAATTGCTTCACAGCCACGCGGCTGCTTCACACAACCGGTTTGGAACGTCACAAGGTCAACTGTTGAGTCCTTTGCAGCGAGCTTTGGGTGAGAGTCACACACCTCACTTGCTGTTTCCTTTCGCTTGCATCATGTACATTCAGCCCCCAGAACACCTTGCATCACAAGTTGATGGTCGATACGACATTGGTGCCTATCTCGGCCCCGTGATCGGTGGGCAAGGGCATCACTGCATGATCAGACTCTCAAATGGGTCTATGAAAAGATGCGTCGCCCGGGCTCTCAAGATGGCCTACCCAGTGACGTTCTCGTCGAACTTGTTACCCACTATCGCCGAGGCTAATCCTGATGAGCCTGATTATGAAAGCCTACCAGGGGTGGCCCTACCGAGGAAAGCAATCCCGTTGCCGCAACCGGCGCCTGAATGGCTTGAAAACAACAAAACGGCACGTTGTCCGGGATGCTTAGGTAGATCGCGCTTCCACTCTAGGCGTTGCAAAGTTCGCTTTCGTGATTACATCAGGGATACGCTCGGTGATCTTGACAATCCTGAACAGCAACAAGCCCCTGACAAGCCTCAAGTAAAAATCAACCCGAACCCTGAAGTTGTGGAGTTTGAAGAAGAGAGCTTGGACTACGAGCCCAGTCTTCCTGGGTCTCCTGTTCCTGAGGATCTGCAGCACCTGGTGCCCGAACCCTCACAAGCAGCCCAAGACTCTGAGCTCCCTCAGGAGTATCTCCCTGGTGGGGACGTTGAGATGGATCAGGTTGATATGGACGACTACACTGTGCCCATGGATGTTGCTCAGGTCCCGGATGTCCTTGACAGTACGAGCATGCCTCAGTTCATGTTCTCAGTGATTCCGGACCAGAAGCATCACCTGAGTCCTGTTGATTACGGTGAGGTCGGCTTGTTTGCTGCTCAGCTTAAGAGAAAAGCACCCGCTCAGCACAGTAACCCCGATGAGGGGGTAGCCATGCCTTTCGGTGATCGGGAGGTGTGGGTCATCAAGCCCACTTCTGTGGTTGATGATGTCAGTGGCTTGCCTTTGGATCCTGAGAAAACGTGGGTTGGCATGCAGAAAGAGGTGTCTGCTATGCACAACTTGGGTGTCGGCAACGCCCGCACCTATGATGAGATTAAGACCCACTGCCAGGAGACAGGTGCCAAGATCATTAAGTCGCGTTTTGTCTTCACTGACAAGGTTGATGTTGACGATCAGCACATTGTGCGTGCGCGCCTTGTTGCAAAAGACTTTGCTTTCAATCAACCTTCGGCGCTTGACTTGGGCATTGCGAGCCAGACTGCTTCTGTGGAGGCCTTCAAGGCTTTCATCTGTCGTGTTGTCCAGGATACGCTTGTCCTTTGGGGACTTGACGTTTCGACTGCCTTCTTGTATGCCAAGTTGGTTCTTGATACCGTGCTTGAGTTGCCGGGATGCTTTCAGAACCTTGATGGCTCTAAGGTTTACGTCATCCTGGAGAAAGCCATATATGGCTTGAGATCGGCAGGCCTTTCGTGGCAGAAGCATCTTGCTGGACTTCTTGCTGAGTTGGGATTGTTTCCTTCTCTTATTGAACCTACGTTGTACAAAGGGTATTGGGGAGACATCCTTGTGCTTTGTCTTGTGTACGTCGACGACATCTTGCTAGCCACAAGAACGAAAGAGGCAAACCAACAGCTTCTAGACTTCCTCATGGGCCGTCTTAAGGTCAAGTTGACTGGACGCTTGGATGAGGACGGCAGGATCGGATTCCTAGGCCGTGAGATAATCAAGCGTGGCCATGAGATCTTGTTGGCTGTGAAGAAAGAATACGTCGATTCGATCTTCGAGGCTTTTGGGTGGAGCCAGGAGAACCGCAGGAAGATGAAGCCCTGCACTGCACCACCAGACCTCCGATCGATCCTTGACAAGGAAGACCCCGAGAAGCCCTCCGAAGAGCTCTCCCCTGAAGCCGCGAGCCGCTTTAGAAGCACCCTAGGGAAACTAGGCTGGCTTGTGCAAACCAGGGGGGATTTGTGTTATTTTCACTCCATGCTGTCTAGAGGTCAAGCCTGTCCGCGCGCTGTGCATGAGGATTGTATGCGTAAAGTGCTTCGTTGGCTTTTGGAGGTTCCCGATCTTGTTCAGGTCTTTCAGAAGGACTCCAAAGCTCAACCTGGGACTGCAACCCTCGTTGGATTCAGCGACGCTAATTGGGCCTCTGAGCGCTCTACTGGACGGAAGAGCACCAGCGGAGGAGTGATTTACCTGAATGGGAATTGTATCAAGACTTACTCGAGGCTCCAGCCTATCGTAGCACTCTCCAGTGCGGAGTCTGAGCTTTTCGCTATGGTTGAGATGGCGCGCGAGCTTGTAGGATTGGGGCAGCTTTTGGGCCACCTTTTCGAAAGCGTTGCGCAACCCCTATACCTGCCTACGGACAGCTCTTCCGCTCGCCAAGTCAGTATGATGTCCGGCTTCCTGAGAAGGATGCGTCATGTGGACCTTCGTCTTTGCTACTTGCAGGATAAGGTTGAGAACGGCGAGATCCTGGTTACACACGTCCCAGGAACGGATAACGTCGCCGACTTGCAAACAAAGAACTTGAGTGTCGCGCAAACTTGGTATCATATAGGACAGTTGTGTCTTGAGGAACGTCTCACCCGTAGTGACTATCTTCGAGGTGATGCGCCCCCGGTCCGTTGCCTTGTGTTTGCCGCGTTCAAAGGTCTGTTTTCTGCAAGCGTCGATGATCCTTGGAGTGTGTTGGTTGGTCGTTGTCGGTTGCAGACACCGCATTACATTGTGATGGTCGAGTTCTGCACCTCTGGAGAAGCCTGGTTGACTAAGCTTGCTAGCCACTATGGCATCCATGCTATTCCCGTGACGGAAGAAACGGATGGGACTCTTCCGGAGACCATCGAGCTCATTGAGCACGCCCTTCGTTCGGCGCACCGTCGGAACATGCATGTTGTTGTGTGGGCTTCGACGCCCTGTACCGGTGGTTCGCCTTGGCAGCGCTATCACCAAGCCCGATCTGCAGATCACTATGATGAAAGGATGAAAGGACTTTTCACAGTCCACAGAAAGCTCTGGAAGAGCTTCTTGAAGCTAGTCAACACATCTGATTCGGCAACTTGGGTCATTGAGTGGCCGCAACGTTGTGCTTACTGGGGATGGTCCGCTACGAAGTCATTCCTTAAGATCAATCCGCATGAGACTGCTCTTGTGCATGGTTGTGCCTGCGGTATGGTTGGAATGGACGCACTTCCTGTGAAGAAGGTTTGGAGGTTGTGCTCGAACAGTCATGTTCTCATTCACTGCATGGATAAATTAAAGTGCCCTGGAAACCACGAGCATAGTAAGATGTTCGTTCTGAAGAACACCCAGCACTACCCCGAAGCTTTTGCTCACACAGCTCTTAGGGTCTTAGGGCTTTGAGTGCTTGGTAGGTGCTGACGCCTCTTTGTACAGCCGCAGCCGTTTTTGGAAGAGCCATAAAACTATCGTGGACCGTGAGAAGATCTACGAGCCCAATACGCAACAGCAGCCACTGGACCGGTACCTTTTCTCGACGACAGGTTCATGAGGGGGAATTGGCTCAAGCTGCCGTGAGTGCTCAAGCTTTGGGGCGGGCCGTGCTTGTAGTGTAGCTTAGCTAGGGCGCAGTTCCCGACAGCAGAGGAGCCAGTTCCTGTGGACTGGTTGCGTAGTGGGGGCCATGGCTAGTCTGTGCTGCTTGCATGAGTTTGCCTTGAACAAACCGACACTGTGAACCATGTGCTCGAAATTTCCACTGTTTTGCACGGGTTTTCCATGCATTTTGCCAGCAACTGTCCTCGCTTGTGAGCTGAGGGCTTTTTGTTTTGTGTTAGTTTTCTGGTTAGTGGCCTTGCTTCGGCCATTTCCCTTGAGCAAGTATCACGCAGCTTGGAGCAATCCTGCAGCCGACTTGGTCCTTGGCCTCGGGGGGCCCTGTCGAGTTGCACGCTGACACTCTTGCGCTTGCAATTTGAGTACACTTAAGCTTGGAGCGGTGGGAGCTCCGCATCCAGCAGTGCAGGAGTGATCTTTGATGACTGTGTTTTGCAACCTTTTGTAGGCCTTGTTTTACGGCATGTGTTTTGGCAGCATCCGCCCCTCGCCCACGGGAGGCTGAGATACAAGTCCCTATCTCCTGCCTCGCCTCAGGGCTGAGGCAGGCGTATGCCTAGCTTTACACGCACGCTGTATGCAAATCTCCTGCCAGTGGATGGTAGCTGCCCTACCAGGTAGGTGGCCCGCGTTTTTGCAGAGTATTCCTTCCTGAGATGCTGGCTCAGGTTTTGGAAGTGTCTGCAATCCTCCTAAGCCCTGTAAGTTGCCGCATGTGCTGCAGCAGGTTGCGCAGGTTTCTCAGGTGTGACCGCCTGACTGACAACGAGCAGGTGGCTTGCAGGGTTTAGGGGTGTTAGGACCTTGGGGTTTAGGGGGTTCCCACCTCTCTTTTCCTTTTGGTCAGGTTCCCAATGTGTCTGCTGCATGCTTGGGCCTTTGCTTGGTCTTTGGGTTTAGGTTGTTGTGAATCTTTGCGACTCTTGGCAGTGAGGAGTCAGCTTCTGTATGCCGCCAACCACCCCACTGTTTGAGGCATAACCCGCCTAAGCGCTGCGCTAGCCTTCTGGCCTACGCGCGTGTTTAGTTTTGTCCCGTCCTGAAGGACTGGGTGCAGCAATTTCTGGTTTGCTTGCTACGGGTGCCCGGCCTTCAGTACAGGATTTGAGCCGCCAGCCTTGTGCGTTTACTCAGCCCAAGCGTGGAGGTGTGCTGGGCGTCGTTCCCTGCGCTCCAGTTGAGGGGAAAGCGTCGTCCCTGCGCCTAGTTTAGGGGAGAGTCGTCGGCCCTGCGCTCAAGTTACAAGTGGAGGGGCAGCCGCTTCACGCCTGAGCTGAGTAATTTCCTTTGGCTTGGTTTTTGGGCTCTAGTTAGTTGGGCCTGCTTGTCCTGTCTTCTTCCTTGGAGGCGCTGCAGCACACCCGGCCCGCACTGGAACCTCCTACGCTTACTGAGTGCCGCCCTTGGCACATCAAGGGGACCTCGCCTTTGGGCTGAGGTCTTAGGGCTGAGGTCCCCACAGTGAGATCTGGGCTAAACTTGCTGAGCGTGGGTTACAGTGTCTAACTTTGTACATACTTGAGTGCTGTCTCACTGCAGTCGTGAGGGCCTGGCTAGCCTTAGGCTGCTGGGTTTGTACTTGAGTGATAGGAGTGCATCCTTACCTCGCTTGTGAGCTGAGGTTTGCCTAGGTTGTACCTAGTTTCCTTAATTACTGCATGCTTTAGGTTTCTCTGGAGTGGCCTCTGGCCGTGGACGCGAGCACCACCGGAATGATTTTCAATAATTTGGCTCAAGTTTTCGGCTCAGACTTTGCAGTGCCGACGTGGCCTTTTAGCCTGGAGTCCCTACTTTTGCTAAAGGCCCTGACTGGAACCCAAACCGCAACCTTAAAGGTCGTAGGCTGGCTGTCCAGCAAGGGTTGGGGCGGGGTAGCGCCATACTGCACGTGCTTTCAAGCCGAACACTTGCTCAGCCGTTGTCACAGGTTGAGCTTGCTCGCCATGACTTGGGGAAAAAACGGTGCCAAGGGTGCAGCAACGCCCTACATCGTCTGTCCTCACTGCTCTAGGGCGGGTAAGCAGAGCTGGATTTTCGTAGACAGAGTCCAGCACCACCCCTTTTGCAACCTGTGTGGCAACGCCTGGAAGACAAGGGTGCTCCGGTCACTCAAAGACTGCGCCCGCGGGGTCCCAAGAAGAACAGGGACAGAAGCGCAACCACTGAGAGTGCAACCCAAAGCCCCCAACGGCCCAGGAATCAAGAGGGCAACCTCTCCAAAGCCGTCACGACTCTTTGGCAGAAGTTTCCCCCAGAGGTCCAGAAGGAACTGAGCGAGGCAGGTTTCCAAGCAGGCCGGCAGCCGAGTCCGCCTCCAGGCCTCCAGTCTGGAAAAGGCAACGGGGCAAAGGGTGGGCTTGACGAGCAGGCCGAAGCCTCTAAGAACCTGTGGGATTCTGCGTCTGATGATCAGAAGAAGCTGATGCGCCAAGCTGGCATCCCTGAGCCGGTTGCGTCGGAGCCAACAGACCTTGCGGCCCTTTGCAAGAAGCACTTGGAGTCAATGCCGCCTTCGATCCAGCAAGCCCTTGCAGCACTTGATCCTCCGGCCCCCACGCAGACTCAGCAGATTGAGATTGCAACTCGTCGCTTTAAGCAGAGCACTACGGACTTGCGACTGATGATCCAGCAAACTGCTGCCTTACAGATTCGCATAGACCGAGCCAAAGCAACCTACCAGGAGCTGCTTGAGAAGATGAAGGTTTGCCAATCTGATTTGCAGAGCAAACAAGCTGAAGTCACGGCTATGCAGTCGGAGTTGGAAGCCACACTCCGTGCTGATGCTTCGGGTCTGGAGGACCCCGCGCGCAAGGATGATCCCTTGGAAGGGCTTCTAGATACGCTTGCCAAAGTCGGAATTGTCCTGACCCAGGAGCAGAAGGAGCTTTACGAGGAGGCCCAGCGCGGCAAGCTTAATGATGGGCAGCAGAATATGGAAGTTGAAGCCACAAACCAGCCTGGTTTGACGGCTCCGACCCGTGCCCCGCTGAGCCAAACTCTGCCAGAACACAAGGGCACTGAGCCGCATGAGCAAGCCAAGCCCAGGTCCAGGAGCCGAGGCCGTAGCACGCAGCAAGGTTAGGGAGTGGGGCTGGGGGTCCAGGTTAGGTCTGTTTTCGAGGAAGGTCCTTTAAGTGGGGAGAGTGGGCAACCTGCTTGTGCATTTCAGCCTGCCCTTCTGCTTGATCAAGACGTTTCCTGTGCCCCTGCGTCCAGCTCTCAGCCATGGGGGTTTTCCGGCGAATCGGTTAAGCGACCCATTTCTTTGTACAGTGATTTGTTTTCATTGGGGGAGTGCCAACCTCAGCAGCCCAAGTCCTTAGAGAAGGTTTCAGGGTATGTTGAGGCTTACTCACAATTTTGCAACAAAGACCTTGTATGGGATCAGTTTTGGTTACCTGGTTTTTCTGGTCAGGAAGAATGGGATTCTTGTGGGGATTTGAGTGCCTGGCAGACTGTTACCAAAGGTTTACGCCACAGCACCCCGCTGCAGTCCCAGGACACCCAACTCATCACAGGGCCCCAATTCTGGCCCCCATCTTTCTCGACAACTGAGTTTGATGAGGTCCCTGTGACCGGTGCTTCTCCAATCTCTGCTTTTGTGGCCACAACCTCAGCAACGGCATCTCAAGTTGAGGAGTTTCCTCGCTTACAGGCGTCGGGGAGCCATGCCGAGGTTGGGGTCACCCGCAAACGTAATAAAACCAGGCGCAGAGCGAAAAAGCCCAAACACATTAGGGTGCCATTCTCTCAGCTTGCCCCTTGTGAGATGCCACCTGAGGTGCCACCGTTGGCAAGCCCACACAGCCAGTGGCGAACACTCGAAGGCCAGGTGTGGGAGGCTGTCCAGAACCCAGATCTGTTGGGAGCAACTTCAGAGTTGGTTGCCCACCTTCTTGATCAGGTTGAGCAGGGCAGCTTAGGTTGGTGGCTGTGCCAAGAGATCTTGGCCCTCCAACGTTCTTTTGACTTAACTTTGCTCTTGCTTGTTGCTCGGGGCTTTGAAGTTTTGTGCAAATCGCAGCCACAGGGGCACAGGCAAATGCGAGTCACATCTTGCAACATTACTTCTTGGAGGCCAGAAGTCAAGCAATGGTTTTCAGCTCAAGGGGATGTTATCTTGATTCAGGAGCACCATCTTTTGGAGTCCCAAGTTGTTGCTGAAATTTCGTCTATGGCTGCCATGGGCTTCGACTCCTTCCTTGTGCCCGCAGCCCCTGGGGAAGGCCGACGGAATAGCTCTAGAGGCGGAGTAGGGGTTTTAGTTAGAGCCCACCTGGGAGCCCGTTTGCGAGGTCAGTATACCAACCAAGGTTGTGGCTACGTGGCGGTGACGCTACGCACACAAGGGGCTGACTTGACAGTAGTTAGCCTGTACCTCCAATCTTCCTCCGGCTTCGGGTCCCCGGTCAACTCTGACATCCTTGCATCTCTGCGCGCAATTCGTCAATCTGTGAGGGGCCCAATCCTGATAGGTGGAGACTGGAACTCGCCTTTGAAGGATTTGTTGGACACTTCCATTTTTCAAACTTTGTCCCTGGAACCATTTGGGCCCAACAAAGCCACCTGTGGTGACAACGAGCTTGATTTTCTGGCTGTATCACACTGCCTGGAAGGTTTGCTCCGGGTTGACGCCTCCTGGGATGTTCCTTTCAAGCCACATGCAGCAATCCAAGTTGCCCTTAATGTGGGCGCTTTCCAGCTCACCACTCCACAGCTTCCCTCCTTTGTGCTTTCCTTCAGGGAAGAACCGCTTGATTACATACAGGTTGAGGAGACCCTCGCCTCTTTGCCGGATACCACCTTGTCGGCTGACCCCCTGAGCAATCGACTGGCTTCCATTTCCAGTTCGGTTGAGCACAGTCTTTTGCAATCGTCCCAGGGTATTGGTCGCCAACTCCAAGTTGAATTCCTCCCAGCTGTTCCTCGCATGTCCCAGTTCGCATGGGAAGGTTCTTGCCAGGCTTTTTGGCACCGGGTACAATTTCTGTGCCAGGGAGACCACCCCAAACGTCGAGAGCAATGCCAGGAGTATTTGCCGCAGATCCTGGACCACTGGCAGGGCAACTCGGAGGAGGCTGTTTCCTTTCTTTCTACGCTCCAGGCCTGTCTCTCGGAGCAGGCTGCTGTTCCCGAGCCCGTCCAGCAATTATTGCAGGAGCAATTTCTGCTGGCCTCTAAAGTTCACCAGGAGGCCCAGACCAAGTCGTACAGGTCGTGGTTACAGGGAGCCCAAGAAAAAGGGATGGCTCCCCTTTTCAAGACGATCAAAAAAGGTGAAATAACCACTGCACGTCCCTTCCGGGATCTGTCCGCAGAGGTTCGCGCCCTGGCTAGAACCAAACTATGGCTCCGCACTTGGAAAGGCGTACTTAGAGTTGAGGACCTTCCTCCTCTTCCACACGTAGAGCAGCAGGCTCGCGGGAGACTACGGGAACTGGCTGCTCAGCAGGTAGCTACCCTGAGCCCCATTTCCCCGGAACAGCTGCAACAAAGGTTCTCCAAAGGCAGGGTCACTGCCCCAGGACCGGATGGCTGGAGCAAGTCCCTTCTCAAGAAACTGACTTGGCCAATGCTTCAGGACATCGCTGAATTTTATCAGGAGCTCGAAAGAGGCCTCCGAGTCCCGCAGCAGTTTCTCCTGACACAAGTTTGTATGCTGCCCAAATCGGCTACGGCTGAGAGACCTATCTCTTTAACTCACGTTTTGTGGAGGGACTACTGCAGAGCCAGGTGGTCCCTGATCCAAGAGTGGACGGTCTCCTACCAGGCCCTGGCTCCTTGGGATGCCGCAGTGCCAGGTCGAACATCTCTAGACATCGGCATCCGCCGGTTGCTGTGGGCCGAAGCCTCCCGAACTCAGTCCAAACACTTTGTAGGACTCTTTCTTGATATCAAAGGTTTCTATGATTGTGTAGTTTGGGCCTCGGTAGTCGACACCGGACTCCTGTTGCAGTTCCCACCTTTGCTTTTGGAGCTTTCCCTTCAAATTTATGGTGGGACACGATTTGTCTCAGCCGAAAATTCGGTTTCGCCGGGAATCATTCCCACAGTTGGGTTGCTTCAGGGTTGCCCTGTTGCGCCGGTGGTTTCGAAACTGGCTTTGTTTGTCCCAATCAGGGACCTTCAGGCTACTGGCCTCACTCACAACATCGACCAGTGGCTGGATGACATTTCGGCTGACGTGGTAGGGTCCACTGCTTCTAACACGGCTCACAAAGCCCTCAAGACATTTCGTATACTGCGAGACTCTCTTGCGGAACGAAATCTTCAGGTTTCCTTGGAAAAAACCAAGTTTCTTTGCTCAGACTCTGCCACCTCTCAAGTTCTTGCGCGTCTGCGTTCGGACCAAGATCCTGGCATTACTCTGTTAGCCAAAGACTTAGGGGTTGACAGCAATGCTGGCAGACGCCGCAGGCTTGCCACCTCTCTGGGCAGGCACAAGAAGGCGCAAGGCCGCCACAAGCGCCTTCGTGCTTTAGGTGTTGATTCGCATTGTTCACGCACGAGGGTTGTGCGTGGATCCATCATGACATGTGCCACCTATGGCCATCAGGCACAGGGTGTTAGTCCCAAACGGTTGAAATGGCACCGCGCTGTGCTGGCTGGTAGCTTAGGACGCCAACATCTTGGAGGAACCCTGACCGTCTTGGAGATGTTCTCCCACAGATTTCCGGATCCCCGAGAGCAGATCATTTGTGAGCATTTGCAAGTTTTTCTTCGTATTCTTGGCCGTTCTCCTTCCATTTGGGAGGAAGTTCAAAGGTCCTGGCCCTTGGTCAAATCCAGGTTGGAGGCTTCGCCTCACCCTTGGAAAATCGTTGCCGGACCCATTTCGGCCATGATTCAGTATGCCAGGGATATGGGCTGGGATGTCCAGTCCCCGGAAGTCTGGCATATTGATGGCCACCCCTGGCCCGTTGACTTCAGCCCCTTTCTTTTTCAGGAGCTGCGGCGCAAGATTCGGTCTACCATCAAGAGCGAAAGGTTGCGAGCCATCTCTGGCCAACATGGCGGTCAAGGAGCTCAGGAGGGTGTAGATTTTACAATTCATCGCCGCATTGCTTTAAAGAAGACCAAACGTCTGACCTTCTACAGGTCAATCTGGCAAGGTGCAGTTGTGCATGCGGGAAGTGGTGGCCACCCCAAGTGCCCTTACTGTAAGGATCGGGGCCTTGATTCAGAAAACACACTACAACATGTGCTGTGGGACTGCCCCAGATGGGCCAGACAGCCAAAGCTTCCCAGGCATCTTGAACAAATGCGTCAGTCCCATCCTGCGCCCTGCCTTTGGTTGCGAGCCCTTCCCCCTCTTGCCTATGTCTCCTCGCCACTTCAGAACGCTGAGGATAGGTATGCGGGCACCTGGCCGTCACAGCCCTGGGACTCGGATCTTGTCATTGGCACTGATGCCAGTGGCGGAAAATTTTCTTCCGATCCCAGATTGAGGACCATTGGATGGGCTGTGATTCTAGCACGCAAAACGGGCCAAAGCATCACAGTTATCGCAACTGCGAGCGGGGTTTTGCCTCGGCCGGCCACGGTTCTAGATGGGGAGGTCCATGCCATTGTCAAGGCCCATGAGCTTTGCCCGGGCTTGAAGGATCTTACTACAGATTCTCGGGTAGCTTGCAAGCAGGCCGCAGCTAGGGCGGTTACATCCAAGCATTCTATGTTTTGGAAACCCCAATGGCAGAACATATTCCCACAACACCTTCATTGGGTCAAGGCCCACTTGGATGTAGGAAAATTTGCTGAAAAGTTTGGAAAAGATGAGGTTTGGCGTTGGCATTTGAATCAGGAAGCTGACCAACTTGCTGGGTCCAGGGCTGACCAAGCTTTGCACCCTGATGCCAAAAAGCAAGTCAGGCAAGTTGACACGCTGGTTTCCACCCTTTCCCTGCTACTTAGTCAGAGGGCGGAGATTTTGATTACTACGCAGGACAAGAAGACTATTTTCTGCAAGCGCCAGCCAAAACCTCCAACCCTTAACAAAAGGCAGCAGATTGAGCAACTCGTCAGCCAAACCGTCTCTCCGCAGGGACACCAGTGGGAAATTCGGAGTCAGCACCCTACGAACCTCACAGCCATGTGTGGGAAATGTGGCCTTTACCTGCAGCAAGTGGACCCTCCTTCACTGTTCCAGCAGGTCCTTGCCCAGCCGTGCTTGGGAAGGGAAGGTCGTCCCCCGGAGCACCTGGCCTGTCACTCCTCCCATCAGCTTGTTTCCATAGGCAAAGCTTGGCAGTGTAAAGTGTGTGAAGGCATTTTGCCAGCGCGGGCAAAGAAAGTCCCGGGGCTCCTCCAGTCCCTATGTGTGACCCGTAAACACACTAACAAACTGACTAAGTTCACCAAGAGTTTGTTAAGTGGTGTAGGGGTTCCGGAGTCACTACCTGCCTCCAAGAAGGCTAGCAAGCTTTCCAAGGAGACTCTCCCAAAAGCCCAAAACCTTAGCAACTTCTTTGCAACACCACTTAACAGGGTTGAGGCCACTCCCCTGCAAACTCTCACTTCCGATGACCCTCCCTTGCAGAACATGGTCAGGATTGAGCCTCCCTCTCCTGTTGTACGCGATTACCGGGATCCTGGTAGCCCAGAGCTTCGAGACTTAAGGGCTGCTGGCTCCATTGTTCGCAAGGTGAAGTTCCAAAATCCATCCAACCATTGTTACACCAATTCTCTGGTGGTTGGTTTCTTTTGGGTTGACCTGCTCCTTGATGCCTCCAGCCCCTTTGCTGGATCCCCCATCCAGGGCATTCTGCGATGGTTGAAAGATCAACGCAAAGTCGAGCTGTGGCAGTCCCTGGTTTGGAAGAGATTAGTTGCAGGCCAGGGTCGATGGGAATCCCCAAACAGCCAGCATGATGTTTGTCAACTTCTCATGCACCTTTCTTCGGGGCTTCCCCGTGACCTCTCTTGCGTTTCATGGCGAGCTCGTGCTCCCAATGCACCTCACCACGAGGGTAACTTTTTCCCACTTCCTCTTCACCTCCCGGAGCACGAAGTCTCTATGAGGGAACTCCTGGCAAGTTGGCAACAAGGTGGAGAAGTGAAAATCCTTACTCACCCGCCTTTGATTGCATTGCAGCTTTTGAGGTTTGTTAGGGAAGGGGGGGGTTTTCGGAGGCTCGAGAACCCAGTTGGTTTTGAGGATCCTTGTGTGCTTGAGGGATTGGATGGGGAACTTCTTCGTTACTACCCCAAGGCCGTGGTCTCGCATTTAGGCAACTCCCCGACCTCTGGACATTATCGTACATTTACTTCTCCCCTCCAAGCTTATTACTGATGATGGGGTAGGTGCTGTTTGCGCCAAGCCTGCAGATGTAGCCTGGTCTAAGTGCTACTCGTACCTGGTTTTGCTAACCCTCCATGTCTGAGCCTTCTCGCAGCTTTTGGCTCCAAGATGGGTAAAGGAAAAGGGAAGAATAAGCCAGGGAAGGGGCAGAATGCCCCTTTCGAGGACCCGGTAACGGAACAGCGGTACCAGGCCCTCTTGCAGCATCGTTTTAGTGAGGGCAAACCTGCTATTTCGAGATCAAGGTACTCCAGGCAAAGCCAGCATTCAGGTACCGACCGGGAACCTCCGGCTTCTGGTCCCAACTTGTCAAGGTCGGTTGAGGCCCCTATCACGAGGCCAAAAGCCGCACCCAAGCCGGGGGTAGCCCGAACCCCACCACCACCACCGCCAAAGCGGCAACGCACAGAGGCCCAGGCTGAGGAGGCCTCGCCATCCGGTTCCAATCTGCAGGCTGAGGTGCCCTCGCCTTCCAATGCTGATGAACCAGGCCTAGCCTCCACAACCCAGGTTGAGCAGGTCTCGCCTGCACCAACCTCTCCTTTGGGGCCTGAGCAGGATGAGGTGCTGACCTCTCCTAAGCAGGAACCTGCCCAGAGTTCTCAGACTGAGGTTCCTTCACCGGCAACCAAGCCGGATACAGATGCTGGTGATCCAGGCCCGGCCGCCACAACCCAGGTTGAGAAGGTCTCGCCTGAACCGGCCTCTCCCTTGGAGCATGAGCAGGAAGAGGTACTGACCTCTCCTAAGCAGGAGCCTGCCCAGAGCTCCCAGGTTGAGGTTACCTCACCGGCACCCAAGCCGGAGGAAGGCAAGGCTTCCAAAACACAGGTTGAGAAGATCTCACCTGAGCCAGCCTCTTCTTTGGTCCCTGAGCAGGTTGAGGAACCCTCACCTCATCCAGATCCTGTCCCCAGTGACCAGGTTGAGGCAAACTCACCGGCCACCACCAAGTTTTCGGAGGAGGCTCCATCCCCAGCGGAGTCCCATCCAGGCCCAGATCCGGGAATCAAGGGCGAGGACATCTGGAGGGACTATCCAGAGATTTCACCTTTATTCCTCGACCGGGGACTTCTGGTGAAGTTCTGCTCACCTTGTCAGAGAATGGCCATGGCAAGGGTTTTACCCTACGTGGCCGCGCGGTTTTCTACAGGCGGGTCATCCCTGTGGCTTCTCCGCAGGGAAGGCTTAGGACACTTGATGTCCCGGACCTCCTGGCTTTGTTAAGTGTGGTCGCGTTTTTGAGTGCCTGCCATATCCGCTTGTCGGATCTTGGGGAGCACAATGTAGGTTGGGCCCTCCCGACCTTGGCGCGCACACGCGCCGAGAACATGGCGCTTCAAAGTGCAAAGCTGCGCTCGGCCGACTACGTGCAGGTTTGTTTGTACGACGGGGGCCGCTGGAGAGAAGCGCAACACAAGCACTGGCCTGGAAAGGCGGCAACCAAGGGGCTCCTTGGCCTATGTGCCAAACATGAAATGTTTGGTCCATGGGTGGAAGAACAAATCCACCTCTATGGCTCCCCCGAGGTTTTGTGCAAGGTCTTCCTCCACCGCCTCCAGGACTTTCCGCACCACTTTGAGGGCTTAAAGGACTCGGGGTTCTTAACCTACCTCCCCTTGTGCTACAAGGTTGGTATGGTCATTCCCCTGAGCAACCCTTGGAGCAATCCGGATGATACAACCTGGCAGCTCGTTCCGATCCCTAGTTTGGACACCCCAACCAGTTGAGAAACCCCTGAAGGGTTTTAAGGTGAGGTGACTCCCTTAAGCTTGCAAGCCGCTCCAGGGTGAGGAGACTCCCCTTTCCAGCCTTAATTCAACGAGCCAATTTGGTCACAAGCCTAAGTCTGCTCAAGGTGAGGTTACTCCCTTGCTCTACAAGCCAACAACGTGAGGAGACTCCGTGGACTTGGAGAAGCTACAAGGTTGAGATACCTCCCTTGCACCCTTTTGTTGCCGCCTAGCTCAAAGTGAGGAGACTCCTTGGAAGGTAGGCTGAGGGCAACCGCAGTAGGCAGGTGAGCTCGACCAGTCTGTGCCGAGGGTGCTGTTTAAGGACATCACCTGATGTCAGACTGGTCTAGAGAAACTCGCCGCTCCCAAAGTGGACTAGGCTCCGAAATCAGGGTGAGGTGACTCCCCTAAAGCTCCGTCTCACCCTGACTCGAACTGGGCTCAGCCCAGCGGACCGACCGCTAGAGCGTGATTTTCAATTCAATCCGCCGGTCTTGTGCCCTGTTTGGTCGTGTCGTCCCCTGCTGACTGCCGGCCTCGCTTGGTTGCTAAGCAAGTTTGAGGCACTTCCCCTGCTGCTTCCTTACAGGCCTCTATCGCCAAGGCTGGGTTTGGTGTTGGAGGTCCTGTGTGTTGCTTTACCCAGCCAGGGTTTCTCACAGCCCTGCTTCTTGGAGCATTGCAGCTTGTCAGGTTTGCTGCGATAGCCCGCCGGGCCCTTTTGAGCTTTCTGGCTGCAAGGGCGACGATGGGTATCTCCATTTCAGGGTGAGATTTCTCCCCTTTTGCTTCTATTTAGGTTTAGGGACCCTTGCTAGTTGAGTTTTCCGGCCGCTTGTTGCCTTGGCCCCAGAGGCGGCAGGTAGGAGAGACTGGGGACTCATGCTTGGTTGACCCGTTTGTTCTTTGATTTTGCTCTGATAGTTTTAAGTTTTGAGTGACTTTGCTTGGGGCCTTGCGTTGCCTTTCCCGGGCAGGCCTCCTGCGTCAGCAGCCTCTGGAGGTTTTTCTCTGTTGCCAGGGACTCTCCCGCCCAGTTGCTGCAGGCTTGTCACTGGGGCTGTGCAGTGGTCAGGAGGGCTGCAGTGACTGTGAGCATCTCCGTCCTGCTGGTTGCTATACAGGCCCACCTGGGCTCGCAGTACTCAGGTTTGAGGGTAAGGGTTTAGGGGTCTGGAACTGGCCTGCGGGGAACCACCACGTAGCTGAGAACAGGGGAAAGCGTGGACCCCGCGCCACTGGCTTGCCGACAATGAGGGGTTGGCGTCGGCCCTGCGCCAAAATTCCGCGTTGAGGGGCAGCGGCCCTTTTTCAGTTCCCTTCATCCTTCCTTCTCTCCCTCTGTGCATGCTGCCCAGGTCAATCCTTTGGCTTTTCGTTCACAGGCAGGGAGTTGCACCTCCCTCCAATGCTCGGGTTGTGCCTTGTTTCATGGCGAGTGTCTCCCTCCGCTTCAAGCACTCGGGTCTCGAGCTATGCCTGTGGAGGTGAGTGGTGCCCAGTGGAGTGCCGCCTCTGCTGGGCCTCTTCTCCCTTGTGGGAGCTCACCACCTTTGCTTTAGGTCCTTGAGTACAGGGAGAGGTGCCTCCCTGAGGTTACTAATTTCTCCTCCTACACACAGGGTGAGGTGCCTCCCCGTGTTGTGTGGCCTTTGCATGTTAAGCAGCGATGGGTGAGGACTCTCCCCAAATCGTTCCTTTACCTAATTTAACGAGCCAATTTGGTCCTAGTCCGCTCAAGGTGAGGAAACTCCCTTTTGCTCTCTGTTACCGGTCCAACCAAAGTGAGGCGATGGAGACCAGTACCTGCCGAAGTCCCAGACTCCTTTCTTCAGACTGCAGGGTAACAGTTCACTCAAGGTGAGAAACCTCCCTTGCACCCTTTTGTTGCCGCCTAGCTCAAAGTGAGGAGACTCCTTGGAAGGTAGGCTGAGGGCAACCGCAGTAGGCAGGTGAGCTCGACCAGTCTGTGCCGAGGGTGCTGTTTAAGGACATCACCTGATGTCAGACTGGTTCTGAGAAACTCGCCGCTCCCAAAGTGGACTAGTCTCAGGGTGAGGTGACTCCCCCACTGACACTCTCCTTTCTCCCTCTCTCTCTCTTTCTCCTTCCTGTCTCACCCCTGACTCAAACCGGGCTCAGCCCAGCGCTTCGCCGCTCGAGCGTGATTTTCAATCCTTGTTATACCAATTCCTTGGTGGTTGGTCTCTTTTGGATTGATCTGCTCCTTTATGCCTCCAGCCCCTTTGCTGGATCCCCCATCCAGGGCATTCTGCGATGGTTGAAAGATCAACGCAAAGTCGAGCTGTGGCAGTCCCTGGTTTGGAAGAGATTAGTTGCAGGCCAGGGTCGATGGGAATCCCCAAACAGCCAGCATGATGTTTGTCAACTTCTCATGCACCTTTCTTCGGGGTTTCCCCGGGACCTCTCTTGCGTTTCATGGAGAGCTCGTGCTCCCAATGCACCTCACCACGAGGGTAACTTTTTCCCACTTCCTCTTCACCTCCCGGTGAGGGAACTCCTGGCAAGTTGGCAACAAGGTGGCGAAGTGAAAATCCTCACTCACCCGCCTTTGATTGCATTGCAGCTTTTGAGGTTTGTTGGGGACGGGGGGGGTTTTCGGAGGCTCGAGAACCCAGTTGGTTTTGAGGATCCTTGTGTGCTTGAGGGATTGGATGGGGAACTTCTTCGTTACTACCCCAAGGCCGTGGTCTCGCATTTTGGCAACTCCCCGACCTCTGGACATTATCGTACATTACTTCTCCCCTCCAAGCTTATTACTGATGATGGGGTAGGTGCTGTTTGCGCCAAGCCTGCAGATGTAGCCTGGTCTAAGTGCTACTCGTACCTGGTTTTGCTAACCCTCCATGTCTGAGCCTTCTCGCAGCTTTTGGCTCCAAGATGGGTAAAGGAAAAGGGAAGAACAAGCCAGGGAAAGGGCAGAATGCCCCTTTCGAGGACCCGGTAACGGAACAGCGGTACCAGGCCCTCTTGCAGCATCGTTTTAGTGAGGGCAAACCTGCTATTTCGAGATCCAGGTACTCCAGGCAAAGCCAGCATTCAGGTACCGACCGGGAACCTCCGGCTTCTGGTCCCAACTTGTCAAGGTCGGTGGAGGCCCCTATCACGAGGCCAAAAGCCGCACCCAAGACGGGGGCAGCCCGAACCCCACCACCACCACCGCCAAAGCGGCAACGCACAGAGGCCCAGGCTGAGGAGGCCTCGCCAAGAGCCTCCGGTTCCAATCTGCAGGCTGAGGTGCCCTCGCCTTCCAATGCTGATGAACCCAACCTAGCCTCCACAACCCAGGTTGAGCAGGTCTCGCCTGCACCAACCTCTCCTTTGGGGCCTGAGCAGGATGAGGTGCTGACCTCTCCTAAGCAGGAACCTGCCCAGAGTTCTCAGATTGAGGTTCCTTCACCGGCAACCAAGCCGGATACAGATGCTGGTGATCCAGGCCCGGCCGCCACAACCCAGGTTGAGAAGGTCTCGCCTGAACCGGCCTCTCCCTTGGAGCCTGAGCAGGAAGAGGTACTGACCTCTCCTAAGCAGGAGCCTGCCCAAAGCTCCCAGGTTGAGGTTACCTCACCGGCGCCCAAGCCGGATACAGAATGCCCGGCTTCCAAAACACAGGTTGAGAAGATCTCACCTGAGCCAGCCTCTTCTTTGGTGCCTGAGCAGGTTGAGGAACCCTCACCTCACCCAGATCCTGTCCCCAGTGCCCAGGTTGAGGCAAACTCACCGGCCACCACCGAAGCTCCATCCCCAGCGCAGTCCCATTCAGGCCCAGATCCGGGAATCAAGGGCGAGGACCTCAGAGGGGAACCAGATCCGGAGGTTCCCTTGGAGCTTCTTTTCAAGCAGCCCCTGAAGATCCCGAGATCCCTCCGAGGCGTGTCCCTAAACAAAAAAGGCACGTCTGGCACGCCTTGGACTACTTACACTCCGGCGGAGCTGGAGGACGAGCTTGGAGGGGTATGGGCCGTATTGGGGGTAGGTGGCAGTCGTGTCACCTTGGAGCCCCCGGCTCAATGGGGACTTGGAGCCGAAGTTCAGGTCCTCAAGCTGGGGCTCGCCGAGGCCATGGACCAGGAGCAGATTTTTCTGGAGGGATTATCCAGAGATTTCACCTTTATTCCTCGACCGGGGTCCTCTGGTGAAGTCCTGCTCACCTTGTCAGAGAATGGCCATGGCCGGGGTTTTTCCCTTCGTGCCCGCGCGGTTTTCTACAGGCGGGTCATCCCTGTGGCTTCTCCGCAGGGAAGGCTTAGGACACTTGATGTCCCGGACCTCCTGGCCTTGTTAAGTGTGGTCGCGTTTTTGTGTGCCTGCCATATCCGCTTGTCGGATCTTGGGGAGCACAACGTAGGTTGGGCCCTCCCGACCTTGGCGCGCACACGCGCCGAGAACATGGCGCTCCAAAGTGCAAAGCTGCGCTCGGCCGACTACGTGCAGGTTTGTTTGTACGACGGGGGCCGCTGGAGAGAAGCGCAGCACAAGCACTGGCCTGGAAAGGCGGCAACCAAGGGGCTCCTTGGCCTATGTGCCAAACATGAAATGTTTGGGCCATGGGTGGAAGAACAAATCCATCTCTATGGCTCCCCCGAGGTTTTGGCCAAGGTCTTCCTCCACCGCCTCCAGGACTTCCCGCACCACTTCGAGGGTTTAAAGGACTCGGGGTTCTTAACCTACCTCCCTTTGTGCTACAAGGTTGGTATGGTCATTCCCCTGAGCAACCCTTGGAGCAATCCGGATGATACAACCTGGCAGCTCGTTCCGATCCCAAGTTTGGACACCCCAACGAGTTGAGAAACCCCTTGAAGGGTCTTAAGGTGAGGTGACTCCCTTAAGCTTGCAAGCCGCTCCAGGGTGAGGAGACTCCCCTTTCCAGCTTTAATTCAACGAGCCAATTTGGTCACAAGCCTAAGTCTGCTCAAGGTGAGGTTACTCCCTTGCTCTACAAGCCAACAACGTGAGGAGACTCCGTGGACTTGGAGAAGCTACAAGGTTGAGATACCTCCCTTGCACCCCTTTTGTTGCCGCCTAGCTCAAAGTGAGGAGACTCCTTGGAAGGTAGGCTGAGGGCAACCGCAGTAGGCAGGTGAGCTCGACCAGTCTGTGCCGAGGGTGCTGTTTAAGGACATCACCTGATGTCAGACTGGTCTAGAGAAACTCGCCGCTCCCAAAGTGGACTAGGCTCAGAAATCAGGGTGAGGTGACTCCCCTAAAGCTCCGTCTCACCCTGACTCGAACTGGGCTCAGCCCAGCGGACCGACCGCTCGAGCGTGATTTTCAATCCTATAATGGTGCCCCTGTGTCTCGCCAAGGTCAGGAACACTTTCTGTTTTCTCTTTTGTGAGTTTTAGAGAACCTTAGGTGTAGCTGTGAACGGTAGGAGTAGGGAAAAGTTGTCTGTCTGTCGGTCGCTGCGCTCACGCTTCCTGTCTCACCTTGCGGTGAAAGTGATCATTACCAGAAGCGTGTCCAACCGGAGTTTTCCTCACGAGTTTTCACGAAGAATGGTGTTTCCCTGAACTTTCCTGAAGCATGATGAACATCAGAGTGTTTTCAGTTTGTTTGCTGTGAGAACGGACTTCTAGACGAAGTCCGGGGAACACCTGGGCCGTGTAGCAGAGTTGCCAGTGCAGAGAAGCCGTTAGGAGTCCTTAGGACTTACCTCGGAAGTGAGTGTGCTGAAGTCTCTGTCCGCGCCCCGTTTCACTTTGGCTCAAGACTTGCACTGCGTGACAAGCGCGTGGTGAACAGTTGGTTGCGACGAAAGGTGTAAAAGTGCTGTTAGCTTTCACTGCTGTAGCCTTGCGTGACGCAGTCAGTCAGTCGGCTTGCACCTCCTTTTACTAAACCTAGAAGTGTGCCTCAAGGCGCGTTTGGGTTTTAACGTTCACTGTGCCGACAATGAGGTGCGGTGGCGGACAGTGACAGTTGCAGTCAGTGGCCGGCATTGTGCTTGCAAGCTCTACATGGCCGTCGTGCACGACATTCACTCCACTGATTGACTGGCTGCCCGCTTCTTTCTCGCTGCAGCATCGGCTCTTGAACCGCAGGGCAGGTGACCAGCCATGTCCATGATCTCTGAGGATTTTGTGGCACGTGACGTGGTATGTTTCGGTGCAGGCGTTGCCAATGCTTCTTGGGGCCCCACTGTCGGCTGCCACTCGGCAGTTATGGTGCCGCTATTGGCACACGGAGCGCAAGGCAGCTAGTCCCGCCCTTCGGCAGCAGTTTGCAGAGCACCAACACCGTGTCGTCGCATACTTGGCGCAACGTACCTGGCTACCGAATTTCCAACTGATCGTGCGACTTGGATTCCAAGTGCGTGCCACTTTTGTCCAATTCGATCGATGCTTTAGTGGTGCTGGCATCGATGTCGCGTCTTGTTTGTCGAGCCGTCCTCCAGCTCTACGAGAACTCGGATTTCCTACGTGCTGCGGCCATTCAGTCGGTGCTGGTTGACAGGCAGCTTTGAGCCACCGAGTGGCCTGGCTTGGTGGGACTGCCATACTTCAGCATGAAGCCGCTGGGCGGGCTTCCACTTACGCGCCTACTTTCTCCGCTACCGATTTGCGTCCCACCTTGCAGGAACTCTCTTACTCCAATTAGTTCTAGCTCTTGCGAGACCCGCTGCGGTGGAAAGCTGGGCATGGGCAATTTTGCATAGTTTGCTCGACTCTTCCCCATGGGGGTGCTAAGTGTGCTGGTATGGCCTTCCTTCCCTTGCGAGATTAGTGGGAAGCTGGGCCACGTGGTGCTGTGACGAGGCTGCTTGGGTACGGCAAGTGCCATTCTACTTGCTACACTACCTTGTGTGTGATCCCATAAGGCCCTTGCGAGGCCCACCTCCGTGGGAAGCTGGGCTATGTTGAATATTTAGCTTGCCTTGGCAGGCGTTGCTCGAGTTGAGTCCTGGACCTCTCTCGCCTCAGACTAGCGCCTCAATGCCGTGGCATGTGTGCCATGGGATACCAAACCCGTGGCCGCGACGCTGAAGATAGCCCAATGGATTGCGCGATACATGGTGTCGCATGGTGCACACAATGCTGCATGGTTTTTATTATCAGTCATTTGCGATTTGCCCTTGCGAGCCTTGCCTTGGCAGGAAGTTGGGCCTGAATTCATCTTCAGCATTTACCCTGGGCAAGCTCGTTGATGCTCGGATGTTTTGTATGGCGATTGGCCCTCCTATCAGGCCATGTCAAACCCTTGGGTTGCCAGGCTTCTGCACACTGAACTGGAGGGCTGTCTTGTGCGGCCAACCGTACCAAGGGAGACCATGCGTTTGCCATTGCGCAACTCAGTTTAACTGGGGAGCGGGGCGTCTGAGCGGGGGTAGCTGCTAGCCTTGTGCATATTGCCGAACGACGTCTGCCGGCTAAGTCTGCTAGTCGCGGCCTGTTTCACCGGTATTTGAATTGATTGTACAGTTTCTTTAGTTCTTGGCTTTCTTGTAGTTCTTGCTGGGGCCGAGTGCAGCAACTTGCTGTCGTTGAGGCCCGCCCACGCCAAAAAAAAAAGGATGTCGAGAGGTGTGGCTGACGGTTCGGAATTGAGCCGGGGGATTGTACCGAGCGCAATGCTTCAGAACTATCGGCAGAGAACGACATTGCACTAATCAAGTGCACAGGTGCCTCGACGAACCACATTCCGGCCCGCACCTTCGATTGGCACTTAGTGTCTCTCACCAGTGCTACAGGCCCACTGGCTGAGGTTGAAGAAACCGCGGTAGACCAGAATGGCATGCTTCATGTTGCTAACAAACAGGCCTTGCTGCGTAGCCATGCTCAACGCCCCACTGAACAACTGGAGACAGCGGCCTTGCTCAGGCCTTTGAACGCTTGCCAGAAGTTCGCACTTGCAGCATCCTGTGGCTGCCTCTGTGCCAATGACATTTCTGACCTCGGTTGCGTCCTTGCTCACAGAGCGTAGAGGGCTTCTCGGCGGGCAGCCATTCTCGCTCACTTGTGGGAGAACGTTCCGCACCAGAACCCTGCGATTCCGCGGAGAGCCAGCAAAGCTTCTGAGAGTCAGACTGGGGGCATGATCTTTGCGGTGGGAGAGCGACCACGGTGCATCGCGACTTGCAGTCCCTGTTTCGGGTTTTCTGCATGCTTAAGAATTTGAAAGTTCGATTGCAGTTCCTTTTCGCAGCTTCTGCTTCATGATGCCGTGTCCACTTTACACCGCTCCTTTTCTGGAGCCCTGACTTTCGGCAACAAGATTCTAAAGGAGCTTTCCAAGAAAAACGACATGTTTATCTCTTCATTTTCGCGTGCGTTTTCATTCTGGAGTTGGATGAAGTCCGACTGAACTCTCACGCGACTCATGTTCGGAGAAGAGCTTCGATTTTTGGCCAGGCGAATGTGCGTTTGGAAGTCAAGACCTGCGGATTCGGCCAGCTACACACCCACGTTGTTGCGCTGTCACTCATGCCAATTGGAGGCCTGCGTGTGGTAGACTTCCCTCACGACACAATCTGTGTGCAATTTGATGGCTGTAACCGCAGGTTGGCGGTGCTGGTGCCACTCTGTGGGCTACGGTGGGCGACCAAGAGCTTTCAGCTTGCTTTGCCGACCCTTTACAGTGGCATGGTGGCATGTTCGGTGGCACTTCTCTTTTTGCCAACATGTCGGAGAAGCGGAAAGCATCTCCTTTGCCACTTGCTTTTGTTGTTTGGTTGGAGTGCGAGATTTTGAAAGGAGTGGCTGATCCGGCCCGCTTTCATGGGTTCGGTTCTCCTTTGCTGATGGGCTTCGCTTCGCTTTGGACAAGAGGCCTTACTGCTGTTTCTTTTTTTCATTCTGATCAGTCAGTCCAGCGTTGCTGAGCCCGACGTTGGATTGAAAGATGTGCAGCACGCGATTTGCCGGGTTGACCAGGACAAGGCGCTGACCGCGTGCCCGTATTATGTCTCTGCATGATATATATGTGCGCTAGGACGGCGGAGAAGAGAAGTCGCAGTTGGTCGGGATGCCAAGTGCGATGTCTCGCGCAGGCGCGGGTATCTCCAGGAATCGGACTCCCGGAAGCCATTGGCCAAGAGGATTGTGGAGAGCCTCCACTCTGGCAGGATTGGCGGCTGCCACACGACCAATGCTAGGCGTGGGAACGGGCGCCGAGGGTGCGCCACTGGACTGCTTGCGGGTAGCGAGCAGCGGTAACCAAGAAGCAGACCTCGGTAAGCAAGCGTGCTGAACTAACAAGGCCGAGATTAAACGCGACTCCGTTGATGACCTCCAAGCCCTCCGCCTGGTAGGTCCTTCTGGCACTCTTAAGCCGCGCCCCGGCGGCAGCCAAGTTTGACATGTACTGAGGATGGCCCAGCCATCGCGAAGGTCCAGAAGAGGAGAGGTTGAAGTGTCAGTCGTGGTCTTCACAGCGCCCCATAGGGCTGGAATGGGAGGTTCCGCACAATTGTGTCCCTGGCATCTATCTGGCGGCGGCCAATCTTAGAGGATGCACATTCTATGAGTTGATAGTTCGACTGCTGGAGGACCCCTTGCTGGCTCACATCCACGCTGTTCTTGTAGCACGGGGCACCAATGGAAGCTCTCTCAACATCTTGGGCTGCCCCGGAGCTTCCAAGACGTTCTCCTCAGTGCTCTGTCTAGATGCGGTACGAGACTTCCGGGTGGCCTTCCAGCAGCATGCGGCACTGCTGGCCTTCTTGATGATTTCACACAATGTGTTGATAGACGCGCCCAAGTGGCTGCGACGCCTTCTGCTCGTTTGACGGGTCTCCGGCAAACAGGAGTTGTTCTCGCCAGTGCATGTTAACACGGTGTTGGGCAGTGGAAGATGACCCATCTGAGGACCCCTTGGCGGAGGCACACTCTTGGTCACGCAGGGCTCTGGCGCGCAACAGTTGAATTGCAGATGGTCTGAGGTCCTGGAGGCGCTAACAAATTGCCGCGTTAATGTCACCGAGGCGGCGGAAGATGTCTTGCTCATCCGCACAGATGATTCCACACAACCCACTGGTGGAGGGTGGTGAGACGCAGTTTGTTACGATTGATGGACTCCTGCGGAGGAAGGTGGACATAAGAGGCGTGGCGCATTCTGGATTGCCATTGGTACAGCCGCGACAAATAGGGCCGGCTACGGCGCGACTGGTGGAAGCTACGAGTCAGGGGTCCGTGCGTAAGGGGTTTTCCGCTCCCTTGCCGATGCTGTTCAGGGTTAAGAGGGATGTTGGGGTGCAACCCAGTATGGAGCTGCGAGCGTGGGCACGACGGCTGTTCTTGTCCTCCGACGCTGGGCTCTTTGTTCAAAGACGTCCAGAAGAAGGAGCTTGTGATGTGATGCTGGACGGCGTAACTCACCGCGTCCCGTACGCGGCCTTGCAACGTGTGCAGGGCCTCCCTGCATTGGCTGCAGCGGGACTGAGGAAACCGACATTGCAGTGGCAGCTGCTCCGGTGGAAGCTACCGGCCCGCATCGTGGATCAAGTGGGTGCATTTACGGAGTGTGGAGAAGCAGCGCATCAGCGTCTCACTGCAGCGATGACACAAGGCACTGGACTGCTTCTCGTTGTCTCGCCAGCGCATGCTTCCGGGTTGCTTGCCGCAGCGCACATGCATGCCAGGCTACATGGCTCGGAAATGCAGTGGCGGGGAAATGTCAGCGAGCGATATGATCAAGGAGTTCCATCGACGATGGCACACCTACGACAGCGACCGCCCTGTTAGTTGCTGTCTTCCTCAGGTCGGCACCGGGCGCAACTACATTTACGGGGCCCGGACAGAGGCGCGGGGAGCGCCGCGTGTCCCGTCACTTTTTCCGGTCTTCGATACCGAGGACCCTTATCTGGTCATCCTGGATATGGACGCATCCTGTAATCTCTCCCTTTCCAAGGACACGGAGCCGAGCCGCCATTGAACAGCCGCACCTGCGCGGCATCCTTTGTCGGAGGTCGGGAAACGAATTACGGAAATGACAGTAGACAGCCATGACACGAAGTGGTCGGTTGTCTCGCCTATGATGCTTCTATTTGGTATATATTGCCACAGATCACACCACACAGGAGTTTATGCGCTTCCTTCGTCACCGTCTGGGTAAACTGATTGGCGCTGCTGCTGATATGACCTCCTCCGCTTCGGAGACGATAGCGCACTATCGGCGGGCTTGGCGGCAGCGGGCTATGACAGGCGTACAGGAGTTAGCACCGGAGCGGGCGTCAAGGAAGACCCCATCTATGCGGAAGATCTCTCTAGCACGGGCTGCACCCGCGTCTTCAAGCCCATATCTTGGCAAGAGGACATGGCAGAGCTGCTAGAAGCGCTGGATGCCACGCCCGCACAGCACCGCCCCACTCTCACAGGGCGTATAAGCAATATTGCGCCCGCAGATGACTTCCCCACCCTTACGGTGCAGCGAGAGATCTTGAAGGACTGGCTAAAACGGGCGAGGGCGCCGCTCCCTCCTATGGGAGTGATGTATGCGCATGCCCCGCATATCAAAAGTATACTCCCCTCCCTTACGGACTGTGGCACGCTACTGACGCTGCCTATGTCTTTGATAACGGGGTCGTTGCGCCTCCGTTGCTGCACGGAAATGGAGGCATGGCGATTGTACGCTAATCCACTTCTCACCATATATGCAGCACTAGCGGAATTGTGTGAACCACTACAACACCTTCCGGACGACAAGGTCTACGACCTCTCATGGCGAGAGCTGGCCCGACTCCAGCGTCTGGTGGAGAAACGAGTTGGGAAAATCCTTGATAGGTTTGCTGGTAACTGTAGAGGATATTGTCGATCTGATCATTTAGATCTCTAGGGTTCCTAATCCCTCCAATCCTTCAGGCATCCTATCCCGCCAGGTCCTCAACCGACTTAAATCTGGCAAGGCACTGCTTACCGTCTCGGATATCATATCAATGATAGATCAAATCCTTGTGTAAATAGGAACGGCTAAGGAGGGGAAATTTGTCAAAGTAGCTTGTGCACGTGAGTGTATCATATGTCGGGCTGGTCAATGATACGTTTTACGGCTTGTGCCGACCACTGCTTACGTTGCCGTAGAATGTACAGAAGCATCGATGCATATCGATATTCAATTAATTCGTTATCGCCCCAGGTCATCAGAGAGAAAGAAGAGAGAGTCTCCGCA